>VZTY01005118.1:53413-66323 GCA_013400935.1 Turnix velox | reverse complement strand
GCGAGGAACCACCAGTCAAGGAGGTTCCTGGAATGTGTTGATGACAACTTCCTCTTTCAAATGGTACAGGAACCCACAAGAAGAGGAGCCATGCTGGACCTTGTTCTCACCAATGACGAGGGCCTAGTGAGTGACGTGGTGCTAAAGGGCAGCCTTGGATGCAGCGACCACGAAATGGTGGAGTTTATTATCCACAGAGCATCCAAGAAGGGGCACAGCAAGTTCACCACTCTGGACTTCAAGAAGGCGGACTTTGACCTGTTGAGTTATCTTGTAGACAAGGTTCCATGGGAGACAGTCCTGGAAGGTAGAGGGGCCCAAGACAGCTGGGCAGTGTTCAAGAACCAACTCCTCCAAGCCCAGGAGCTGTGCATCCCAAGGAATGGACAAGGCACTGAGCAGCCTGGTCTAGTGGGAGGTGTCTCTGCCTATGGCAGGGGGGTTGGAACTCGATGATCTTTGAGGTCCCTTCCAACCCAAACTATTCTATGATTCTATGATTCTATTATTCAACCACAATAGAGATTGGTCTTCAAAGGAGTATTTCTGACTTTATAACTTCTTACTTTGACCCATCAGAACAATCCTTACCATCATCACCACCAGAACAAGAAGTTACTGCATATTTGTAACCACAGCTGTTGCAGCAGGAGGAAGCAATTGAATTTTCTGGATGAGATGTCCCCTTTATCAAATAGCATCAAGTACTAGAATGTTACTATTAAGAAAAGCTTGGGAAAGGAGGACAGATTTGGATTTTTCTACAGATGCAATGGCTTAGTGAGAGTCTCTCTGACTCTCTGACTTCCAAAAACACAGTATTGCATATAGAAATAACATACAAATAAGGTTAACAATTTGATCAGTCAGTCACCTGAGCAGTATGTAAAGATAAGGCTGACAATTAATCCACAGACAAAAAGCAGGGATTGGGGGTGAAGTTCTCCCATAGTAAAAGGAGATCAGCTTCATGACCTGAGCATGCATAAGTCTATGGGAACTGACAAAATGTAACCTGGAGCGCTGAGAGGCCAAGCCACTCTCCATAATACTTGAAAAGTCATGATGGTCCACGTGACTGGAAAAAGGAAAATGTTGCACCCTTTTTAAAAAATAGGTAGAAAGAAGGGCCTTGGGAACTACTACCTGTTCCTAGGAACAGAGAGAACATTGTAGAACTATGGAATCATAGAAATAGAGAATCACAGAATGAAATGAGTTGGAACACACCTTCAAAGGCCAGCTAGCCCAAACTCCCTGCAGTGAGCAGGTACATTTTGCAGCAGATCAGGTTGCTCAGAGCCTCATCAAACATGGCATTTAATATTTTCAAGGATGGGGCCACAATGAGTAACCTGTTCCAGTCTCTCACCACACTCATGGTCAAGAACCTCTTCCTAATGTCTAATCTAAACATTCTCTGGTCTAGTTTAAAAACATCACACCTCATCCTAAAGATCGTGGAACATATCCTCCTCAAAAATATTCTTACTTACATGAAGGACAGGGATGGCTTCATCAAAAGCAAGTCCTGCCTGACCCAACTGTTTAATCCCAGCAGGCAGCTAGGATCCCTCAGCCATTTGCTTAGTCCTCCTGGTNCAGGTACATTTTGCAGCAGATCAGGTTGCTCAGAGCCTCATCAAACATGGCATTTAATATTTTCAAGGACGGGGCCACAATGAGTAACCTGTTCCAGTCTCTCACCACACTCATGGTCAAGAACCTCTTCCTAATGTCTAATCTAAACATTCTCTGGTCTAGTTTAAAAACATCACACCTCATCCTAAAGATCGTGGAACATATCCTCCTCAAAAATATTCTTACTTACATGAAGGACAGGGATGGCTTCATCAAAAGCAAGTCCTGCCTGACCCAACTGTTTAATCCCAGCAGGCAGCTAGGATCCCTCAGCCATTTGCTTAGTCCTCCTGGTTGAGATAGAAGAGATAAAAAGAGCACAAGTGACAAAACTTGTGAGTTGTGATAAAGACTGTCTAATAAGTAAACTGAAAACCACACACACAAGCAAATCACAAACAAGGAATTAATGCTTCTGAATTAAAGTGGAGTATCCTCCAATATCAATACAGTATGGGGGATGAAAGGGCGGAGAGCAGATCTGCTGAGAAGGACTCAGGGGTACTGCTGGATGCATAGCTGGACATGAGGCAAAATAATGTTCTTGAAGCCCAAAAAGTGAACTGTATTCTGGGCTTTGTCAAAAGAATCATGGCCAATAGGTCATGGGAGTTCTATCTGTCCCTTTAGTTCTGGTGAGACCTCATTTGGATTACCCTGTCCAGCTCTGGAACCCTCAGAGCACAGAAAATTGATCTGTTGGAGAGGGTCTAGTGGAGGGCCAGGGAAATAGTCATATGATCATAGGGGTGGAACACCTCTCATATAAGGACAGTTTGAGAGAGTTTGGGCTGTTCAGACTGAAGAAAAGGGTGGTCAGGAGTGATGTGTAGTGGTCTTCTGGTACTGAGAGGTAGCTTGTAGGAAAGAAGTTGACAAACATTTGAGCAGAGCCTGTTGCAATAGAAAAAGGGGTAATGGCTTTAAAGTAAAAATTAGGTTTAGACTAACTAAGGGAGAAAATGTTCACACTGAGAGTGGTGAGACACTGGTCCAGGATGCCCAGAGAAGTGGTAGATACCTCATCCTTGGAAAGTTTCAAGATCAAGTTGGGCAGGGCTCTGAGCAACATGATCTAGTTGAAAATGTCTCTGCTCATTGCAGGGGAGGTTGGACTAGATGATCTTTAAAAGTCTCTTCCAACCCAAACTAATTTATGAGTCTGTGATTCCAATATTCTATGATTCTATTAGTCTATTGATTAAAAGTATCAAGAATGCTGAGTTTTTAAAGTTTTTTTTTGTTTCATTTCAGAACTAAATTTTAAACGATTTTACCATCTTTCTACTATTTCACTGTCTTTAAAACACAGTTCTAACATAAAGTAAGAAAATAATTTTCTATCACAATGAAACTCCCTTATTGGCTGTTTTGAAGAGTTGATACATTCAGCTGAAACTGCTGAAAAAAAGAAAGTAGTAATGATTATCTGGTCACTAGGCCCATTTTTCTTTTTATTTTCCAGGCAGTGTTTTAAGCAGCCACAGTAACACAAACTAAAATGCACAGTCCTTCAATATCTTCTCACAGAAGCCTTAAAATATTCACTAATATTTGAAATTAATTTGTCCAGCATTCTTACCACCAGTCTGTCATCTTTCTCAATGAATGATTTACAAAATACTTCTCTAATAAGGCAAAAAAGGATTTTATCAAATCACTTTAAAACACATAGATAAGGGACATAATAAAAGATTAACTATTTCAATTAACTATTAACCAAGATCATAATTTAATAATCACATATGACTCATATCACACTGATAGGGCCTTCCTAAAGCCACATGAAGGTATTCCTCTTCAGTCACACCACACTTACACAACCTACTGATATCTACCTGAGTAGTCTTTTTAAATCTCATAGTTTCCAAATATGCATTTATTCCCACAGATACTAAAATGCTGTTCTTGTTGAAACAGTTCTTTTATTTTTTTAGTATCTGCATAATGTCTGCTATAAGAGCTCCTGTACTGGCATAGACCTTTAGTCAATCTAGACATTGTGTTTCTGATAGAGAAGAAGGATGAGGAGGAATGTCTGAACTGGAAAAGCCTATCAAGAATGGTCCCACAGTGGGTGCTTAATAGCCACAGCTATAAGCCTGTTCTCATGTGGCTTCAAGATACTTCCTCCAGAACTGTTCCAGTGTGGATGATGTACTTAAGTCAGAGATATAATTTTGCCCCTGATTCATGTACTATTAAATATGCATGTAATTAGTCCTGTTAAGAGCATTCACAACATAAAATGTGTAATTCTTTCAATTTGGAGACTTTTCTGACACTGTCATATTGTATATCCACCACCCATTTCACAGTGGAACAGAACCACCTCTTCCAAAGTGTAATTTTGCATTTCTCAAACAGAGATTTTTGACTTCCACCAGCCTGGTTTGCATTTTCATCTTGTGTGGCCATATTTCAAATTGAAAACACATGACACAGCTATTCCATGGCTGAGAATGCTTCCTCCCCTGTCTACATTATGTCCCATTCCTCAAAGTTCCAATATAAACTCTAAACGGATCTGCCAGATTTTCCACTAGAAGATGCAGCATTTTGTATACACCGCTCTTTCTGTTACAACTAGTGAAGTATTGTTACTTCTTTACATTAAGACAAACACCAGTGCCGAGGTTAAAATTGTCTCTCAGGCATTCATAAATGCCTGAATGTAGCTTTATGTAACCAAAACCTGATGTCAGACTCAAGAAACATATACTCACCCAAGTTTGGATAATGTGCTGACAAACCTCTATAGAATCAGGTAAAATCCATGAAGGCAAAAGAATACAGAACACGGCGGGAGGAGAAAGCATAATATACAATACTAACCAGTAAACGGTTGACACAGGGCATTCCTCTGGTTCTCTTTAAACCATGGTAGACTACGTTAAAACCCCAACTGCCTTTTGAATAAAAGACATTGGACTGAGGAGGATACTCACATTGCCTCTGCTGCTGCTGTTTTGGAAAAGGAGCTGTCCAGCAAGAACATGGAATGGGAACAAAAATAATCAAATCAACACCAGAATTAAACAGGGAAAGCTATGAGTTATGTGCAGAACACAAAATTACTGCATTTCCAGGAGAGATATCTTAATAATGAACCTACCTGCTAAAAATGAACTGGAGGTATCCTCTGTCTCCCACTCTGAAAACTCATCTGAGTAAATTTTTCTCTTCTTGATAATAAATATACCTGAGCATTTTTAGTTATGTCCAAAGTTTTGTGTTGTCTGAGCAATGATGAAAGGAGCTGTAAGGTTAGTGACTCACTATGGTATGTCCCTGTGCACAGAAGAACTATTGTGCCACTCAGAGGGTTCTATTGGATTGTTCATTGTCCCAGAAAAGAGGCAGAAAGCCTGTGTGTGTATGTATGTTAAAGGATTGATTGACATACCTTTAAAGTCAAGAGGAATGGGATACTACACTAAACTGCTGGGGATCTCACTACACTGTGGACTTCTATATGTAAACTTCTGTCCATGGACTCTCTTCATAGACAATAAAGATCAATAAACTCACAAGACTTTAAGGTGAAATTCTTCTCATCATAAACCCAGAACATGCATAACATGCATTATCTAAACTTTATTGAGACTGTACTGGAGTTGAATATACTAGTATAACTAGCTCAGGCACAAAATTACAGCACAGATAGCAAAACTAGATAAGGTAATTTTCACCAGGGGATTTTATGTCATCTACAATCTACACTGCCAGAAGCTTTGCTTGTTAAAAAAGATGCCCCAAAAGATGAAGGAATGAGTCAAAGCAAAACAAATATTGAGGTAAGAAACATATATCTTAATTGTTATCCGTTGTCAAATATAGTATTTAATTGGAATGGACTTTTACTTTGTCAGCCTTTTTTTGATAGGACTTTATGGTTAAGGACTGTATTCTGTGACGTAAGTCTGATGTCAAGAGAACACTTCTAAGGCATGATATGAAAGGCACGGTGATCAAAGTCAGAATCAGAGACCAGCATGGAAGACTGTGTTAACTCAGCTAAAACAGTATAGGCTGTACTGAAAAATAATATTAGTGTAAACACCTTGTCACTGATTTTTATTTTCCAGCATTGACACTACAGTTATTCCCTTCTCTTCATTTGATTAATCACAAAGGACAATATTTTTGTTTCTGGAACTAGGCCATATTTTTACAGTATGTTTTTATGGTATTTACATGGCAATTGAAATTAGAGAAGATTGTCATTAGAGCTACATTCCAGTATTCCATCTGATAAACAACAATTTATCTGAGTTGATTAAATTCACCTTCACAAAAGGGTCAATGTCTGAGGAATCATCTGACAAATTTATATCCACAGTCTTGAAGGAGAATATTTGTTAGTAATTAACTTCAATTTTTTTTCTAGGATAGGAATGTAAGGACTTTGGCTTTGTTTTTGAGATCAAACATCTAAATTCCACCGGCTTCTGAAAGAAGTGAGCATGCAGAAGGTAAAATGTTACTGCAGTGCTTTACTTGGAATGTGAACTATGATTTTGTGACTGTTACACAACAAACAGTAACGATTCCTTGAACCTCTCACACAGTCAATATAAAATAATATCCACCCACACTTACTGGAAAAAAGATATAAATAGTCACAGAATTCAAAACTTAAATCCATTATGAACCAAAAATAGGTTGGATAATTCCCCTGAACCTGGTTACTTTCGTTTTACCAAGCAGGAGCAAAATTTACTCATGGTTTACTTATCTTCTGATGGAAAAAAAAAATGAGTTATGTGTTCCACTTCCAGTGGAGAGGTAGAAAGCTCACATGCATATACATACGTATGCACATACACTACTCTTACATGCTTTTTTTTTTCCATCAGAAAAGAGTTTGTTTAGACTGAAAGTCAGCACCTGAGACTTACAATGAAAGCATAGTTTGGGGTTTAGAAGTTCCTTTGAAGTGTCATGTTTTCTGATTGCCTGTACTAGAGAAGAAATTCATTCCAGAGAAAGAATGGAAAGCAGGAAACAGTTTTGGGGGTGCATTAGTCTTCAATTCTGTACTAAAAATGCATTGGTTATAAAATTGCATAAACCTATAATATGCATTCTGAGGCCAAGAAATCTGACTTCCTTTCCGTGTTGATTTGCTAGACAAAAAGCAGTTTCCTTAGCAAAAGCAGTACATCACAGAACTTCGTTGTAAGTGTCTATCAGAACCGATCATGGGATGATGTTACAGTTGAGGCCATCATGGTGCTGTTTATTGGCTGCTGATGGCTCTCACCGATGCCTCCTCTTTTAGGAGGCATTCAGTGACTTCTTGGGCTGGACTGTCCACAGTTTATACCCTATGTGGGAATCTAGCAAACATCTGCAACTAGCAGGAAAAGTTTATACATTGTTTATTTAAGATAGTATTGAAAGCCTAGCTGGATATTAAGTTATTCTTATACCTGCTTTCATTGCTGCCTGAAAAAAGATACAAGAAACTCAAGTAAAATTACCAAAATCAGAGGGGAAGTCATTGGATCAGACAGGATTAGAAAGGCCTGGAAGCCATTCCACTTCCAATACTGCCTAGTACCTTGACCCACATAGTCTGCCTAGGGGATGGTTTCAAAGCTTTGTGGAAATCTGGCTTCTGTATCATTCTTGGATTGTTCCCAGCAACAAATATTTGCAATGTACCATGATCTTCCCTTTTGGCAGTATTCAGTTAAATGAGTGTCTACTCTTAGCTTCATTGGTGTAAGTCTTAGGCAATGTCATTTAACTAAGAAGGGGAAATTCTGTTCTGTTTCAGCCTACAATCATCTCAGAAGGCTGGCATAGCCCGGGTACTCTACACTCTTCAGATGTAATTTAGGATTGCTGATCTCAAATTTGGCCCATGGTCATGTCATCATTTGAAAACAGTCCTCACCAGAGAGATTAAATCGAGTTGTTGTTAGCCTTGCTTCAAATTATTGTGGTTTCTCAATAATTTTTTTTTTCATAACAGTGACATATGTTTTCTTCTAATGTGTGGACTACTGAAGACATTCAGTCATAGGTCAAGACACAGAACCATTTTTAGGTAAGACATAGAAGAATGAAACGTAAAAATCTCACAACAAAAACTAAAAGGTGAAATGTTTAACACAGCTGACATTTAAGACAGTATGTAAGTAAGTACTTGGATCAGTCATGATTACTGCATGGAAAACAGAGGCCATAATGATTCTTGTACATATAGAAAAGAGTGCTAGGCATGAAAATCTGCAGACAGGGGAAAGCAATGTAGCAGTAACAGTGCTAAATTTAGTGTCAAATTTCCCACAGATTTCAGGGCAAACAATCCTTTTGTCCCATCCTTGATGATCACATTGTACAGAAGTTAACTTTTCATGATGCCCTCCAACGTGGTAATGATAACATCTACAAGAAATACATGTTCTTCTTTAAGATTGAGCAAGCATGTAACAACCTGCTGTAGGTCTGGAGAAGCAGCAGTTAGTTTTGTCACTTCCAGTCTTCCTGTCACACTGAGAAAGTGTAACAAATATGTTTCTGTATTGAAAGCAGGTGATTATGTACCACAAACAACAAGGAAATCAGCAGTATTATTCACTTTGCATTGTTGTGTGTGAGCCTCAGGAAGCCACCTACTCTGCTGTTCTTATGAGAACAGTACAGCTCATCACATTATAGGGAAATCCCATATTTGTGTGATGGGTTTAGCTCTGCAGCTCCTCTGCTTGCATGTTTGATCTGTTACTCTGTTTAATTTTCCTGTCAAGATCTTGCCAGGAATGTACTCATACTCTTCAGAAACTGGTCTCTCCTGGCCTGTTAGAACCATGTGACTCATTTCTGTTCCACATCTCTTATCAAAAATATAAGTAGAATTAAAGCATTTATCTTAGATTGTCAGTGATTTGCATATCTCTGTTAATCATTTAATCCTGAAAATCTATGACAAAATATTAAAAATATTCATCAGCTTCAGTGGAATTTGTTGCCATTCTAACACCTTTAAAAATCAGGCCAATCTGGGGAACTGGACTACTAACAGAAGTGTTCAATACTTAAAGTTCTGGCATTTGTTAAACAATAAAACCAGGAAAAAAGCAACAGCACATTTTGTCCAAGAATTATTTGCATCTGTATCACTTTGGTAAAATGAGAGAAATTGTCAGCAGACCACTAAGCTGACCAAGTATAATTTTGGCTTAGCTGATTAGCATTTAATGGCTTTGATGATCTCTTGCTGAAAGCTTGCTGCATTATCTCTGTGCCTTGATGTCCTGTATACAAGGTGCATGAGCATTTCTGAGATGCAGCATCAAAAGGGGAAAAAAAGAAATCACAAAATCTCTGTGAGAGGCTCAGCACAATAAACGTGATGTGTGATGCTCTGGTCACAAGCAATGGCCATGGGCCTGTACCCCTGCCAGGTACAAGGAGAGACAGGAGAATCTGCACAAGTCCTTTGTACTAGAGAAAACAGAATGAAAAGATGTAGCAACAGTACTGGTGTTGATATCCTGATCAGGAAGCCTTCACAGCTTCCTTTCCTGTGCCACATTTCTATTATGCTCACAATCATAGTATTTCGTTTTACCTCCCTAGCAGGAGGGAACCTACACAGCAATAAATTAGTGCAAAAACTCCTCAGGCTGATTTTTCTTATGCACACAAGAGGGGGATGAGTATGGTATCATTTGGTCTAGAAGCTGGGCCAAGGAAAATGCACTTTTACCCAGGGATTCTCCACACATTGTAGTCACATCATGGAACACTTTGAACAGAGTACTCGGCTTCTGTGTTCACGTTTCTCTCCACACGCAAAGGCAGCTGAGCTCACCTCTTGCTGTGCTCCTGCCAGCTGACACGTGTGATGTGAGGTTCCCCCAAAGGAATGGAGAGGATGGAGTAAAGCCGATCAGGACTAAGCTGCCCTGGCTTTGTTTTATTCACCACTAATGCATGATGCAGCTTTGTGGGTATCTTCTTGTTCTCCCCATCTTTTTCCCCTGGGGTCCTTTGGTCATGCCAATCATTTAAAGAGAGGATAAAGGCAGCTACATAAAGGCACAGTAAGGGAGGGGTAGCGTGCCCTCCAGCTACATTGCCCAGCCGTAGATGATTTTCTCCACAGTTTTCCTCCTCTAGGCATGGTGGAAAAGGCTTTGATTTTCCATCCTTTCTGAACTCATTATCATCTGAAGTCAGTGACATTGGTACAAATTAACACCTGGTCTCTGTTTCTAACAAAGAGAAAATATACCAGGTGGACATTTTGAAAAATCAATTCCCATGATAAAACCAAGGATATTAAAAAGGGAGAGAGAGAGAGAGAAGCACACAAAGATTACAGAGAACAGCTCTCCCACAGAAGCAGACAGGGTGGCAGCCAGCCATTGTTCCAAAAGGCAGCATCAGCACCAAGAATCAGATGACTAAGCTCCTGATAATGAGTGAAATATTTTTACTATGCTGAAAAAATTCTGGCACTGCAGGAGGACTCAGGATAAAGGAAGCAATTTGAAGGGCCTTTCTGAAGGACACCATCGGATACCCTTCTGCTACAAGAAATTACAGTACCCTGAAGAGAAGTGATGGTTCTGGGTTTTAGCAGAGGCAAAAGGATATTGGCTTAAATTATTGTTGAAAACACGTATGATTGCATTCTCTGCTAAATGCCATCAGTTTTCTTGCAAGAAACATGGTCGGGATTCAAGCTGAATCCGAAAAGATAGGAAAGCCTGGTTATCCCTCAGTCTTGCAAGCAAACAAACACTTTGCAAATTTTTTAACAACTTTTTGAAGTTCCTCAGCTGATCATTGTCACCTCTCTGCTGAAAGGCAGGGAGCCTATGCAGAGCTGGAAGGGAACATGGTGCCTACAGCTCAGCTGCCATCACTCACAGTCTGGAAGCTCAGCACAAGCCCATTTCATCACAGAGCTGGAGACTGGTAAATTCTCAAAGGAAGATTCACCAGCACTCATATCATATTTTAGCTTGCTATCACAGGTACCCTCTGATATCTCACCCAGATGTGATGAGAGTGTCAGTATTATACTGGTAATGTGATGGACATACTCTTTATGGAACATTGCATTATGTTCCATAATGCAAAAAGCAGATAGTGACCAAATGAAGTTCATTGAGAGGAGACATTTGTAAGTCAATGTTATATCTGGTACTGCCATTACTCTGACTATACTGGAATTAAGGAAAGATGCTTCGGTTCAGTTTTGTAAAAAATTAAAAACTATAAGGAAATTAAAGGGCTTGGATGTTCTTACATAAAGTCACACATACATATGAATATGCTAAAAAAATAATAGTGTATGTCGTCTATGGTAAGAAAATGCCAGCAAAGCAGAAATTTTTACAGCATTAACTGAACCTTAAAATGGAGTTTTCCCTTCAGGAATACAGCTTCTGAGCTACAATGCCTACATTAAAATGCATGGAATTTCCCCCCTTAATCTTATATATTTCAGCTTGTAGGCTAACAGGTTTGCTACAGCAAATAACTGGTCCTGTAAAAACTTACTATGGGAAGAGTTTCTTTTTAAATGAAGCTTCTCTTCAATACAGCCTAACATGTGGGCAGGTTATGTATCAGCCTAGGGGTGCTGAGGCAGCAGTAGAATTTGGACTGGATTGCCCATGTAGTTCCACCACATGGAGGCTTAATTCCAACAAAAAATCAAACTTAGAACTGAGATTTGCTCTTGTACCTTCAAACCAGGGTATCNAAAAAATCAAACTTAGAACTGAGACTTCATTATGAGATTTGCTCTTGTACCTCCAAACCAGGGTATGTGCTTTACAGATTATAGTGAGGTCATTTTAAATGGTATAAACAAAGTTGAGATCAGATCTAGAGGTCAAAATTTATGCTCATTTCCTAGTATTCCTGTTCCTTTTTATTCTGAAAACTGGGTAAATCCAAGCAGAGTTGGATTTCATCCATTAAATATCAAACTAAAAGTGCAAAGCTTCAGGAGGGACACGGAACCTACAAAGTCTTCATGAACTGTATCATGGAGCTTTGAAGTGCCGCTGTGCAACTATTAGCCAATCTCACTTAACAAACAGTGCTGCAGGCCTATGTGTTGTTTGTAACTGAGCAGGTGATGATTTTCTCTCCACTGCCACCAGTCAAGGACTTTCCACTACCAGCTCCATCTCTGGGGTCAAAGATCCTGGTTATAGCAGGGGAAAAGTTATCTCCATTGATTTCTAGTTCAAAGAAAGTTTTTTGCTTTCACACTTCACAGCCAGGGTGATATTGGGATTTGTTTTATTTCATGGCTAATGTGATTATTACATTTAGTGCTTGTAACATAGAAACTGCTCAGGTGACAATTTCTTTCTGCATTCTCTAAATTCCTTTTCACATCTATACTCCATTAATACTGACAAGATTGTTTTCATTGACTCATAGACTTAAGAACAAACTCCAAGAACCAATTTTTTGTTACAGATGACAGCAACTGTATATATGAAACTTCTGTATAGTGACAAAAAGTAAGAATTTTTTGCTTACTTGCAAAAAATAGATTTTGTATTTTAGAGACCAGCTCTAGTGCATCAAATAGCAACTGTGCATCTTGATTTGAGTGATGAAACTCCATCTTCTGGTCATAGTCATTTGATGGGCAGAAGGTAAGAAGTATCTATTTATGCAAAGATAATGTCAGGCTCCAGGATGTAATAGGCATAAACTAGAACTGCAAGTACAATAAGGCTTTAGTGTACCTGAAGATGACTCCACAGGAAGGGGAGTAGAAAGTCAAACAGGATACAAGCTAGGGAAGGTTAGGGGATTACTGCTCTGATTGCAAGCACTAGATCTTTAAAGGAAGAGAGATTCATTGTAAATTTCAGAAAAAAGAGGGAGAGGTTGGATGCTTTTTAAGGAAGAGGTAATAAAATTGATTCTATGCCATTTTATAGAATCATAGAACAGTTTGAATTGGAAAGGATCTTAAAGATCATCTAGTTCCAACTCCTCTGTCATGGGCAGAGACATCTCTTACTAGACTAGGTTGCTCAAAGCCCCATCCTTGAACACTTCCAGGGATGAGGCATCCACATATTCTCTGGACAGCCAATATCTCACCACCAGTAAAGGATCTCTTCCTAGTATCTAATATAAGTCTCTCTTTCAGTTTAAAATAATTACCCTTCATCCTTTGCTCCGCTGCCTGATAAAAGAGCCCCTCCTCATCTCCCCTTTAGGCACTCTTCAGGTACTGGAAGGCTTCTATAAAGCCTTCACAGAGACT
>VZTY01005118.1:0-52910 GCA_013400935.1 Turnix velox | reverse complement strand
CTTTGAAGTGCCGCTGTGCAACTATTAGCCAATCTCACTTAACAAACAGTGCTGCAGGCCTATGTGTTGTTTGTAACTGAGCAGGTGATGATTTTCTCTCCACTGCCACCAGTCAAGGACTTTCCACTACCAGCTCCATCTCTGGGGTCAAAGATCCTGGTTATAGCAGGGGAAAAGTTATCTCCATTGATTTCTAGTTCAAAGAAAGTTTTTTGCTTTCACACTTCACAGCCAGGGTGATATTGGGATTTGTTTTATTTCATGGCTAATGTGATTATTACATTTAGTGCTTGTAACATAGAAACTGCTCAGGTGACAATTTCTTTCTGCATTCTCTAAATTCCTTTTCACATCTATACTCCATTAATACTGACAAGATTGTTTTCATTGACTCATAGACTTAAGAACAAACTCCAAGAACCAATTTTTTGTTACAGATGACAGCAACTGTATATATGAAACTTCTGTATAGTGACAAAAAGTAAGAATTTTTTGCTTACTTGCAAAAAATAGATTTTGTATTTTAGAGACCAGCTCTAGTGCATCAAATAGCAACTGTGCATCTTGATTTGAGTGATGAAACTCCATCTTCTGGTCATAGTCATTTGATGGGCAGAAGGTAAGAAGTATCTATTTATGCAAAGATAATGTCAGGCTCCAGGATGTAATAGGCATAAACTAGAACTGCAAGTACAATAAGGCTTTATAAGTCACCTGAAGATGACTCCACAGGAAGGGGAGTAGAAAGTCAAACAGGATACAAGCTAGGGAAGGTTAGGGGATTACTGCTCTGATTGCAAGCACTAGATCTTTAAAGGAAGAGAGATTCATTGTAAATTTCAGAAAACAGAGGGAGAGGTTGGATGCTTTTTAAGGAAGAGGTAATAAAATTGATTCTATGCCATTTTATAGAATCATAGAACAGTTTGAATTGGAAAGGATCTTAAAGATCATCTAGTTCCAACTCCTCTGTCATGGGCAGAGACATCTCTTACTAGACTAGGTTGCTCAAAGCCCCATCCTTGAACACTTCCAGGGATGAGGCATCCACATATTCTCTGGACAGACAGTATCTCACCACCAGTAAAGGATCTCTTCCTAGTATCTAATATAAGTCTCTCTTTCAGTTTAAAATAATTACCCTTCATCCTTTGCTCCGCTGCCTGATAAAAGAGCCCCTCCTCATCTCCCTTTTCAGCACTCTTCAGGTGCTGGAAGGCTTCTATAAAGCCTTCACAGAGACTTCTTTTCTCCAGGCTGGACGACTCCAATTCAGTATGTCTTCATAGGACAGGTGCTCCAGCCTTCTGATCATCCTTGTGGCCCTCCTCTAGACCTGGTCCAACAGGTCCATGTCCTTCATGTGCAGATTTTGCTGGTAAGCCTGTTCTACAAAGGAAACTACTAAATGCTATAGTCCTTACTGAAGATTTTTCACTTTGGGAGTTTTGTCTTTCATTCTTTGTAAACTGATCAATGTAAATGCTATCATAGTGTCCCTGTGGAGTCCAGAGAGGGTAGGATGTATCAGTTGTAGACTTACCAAAGGAATCCTGAAGACTCAGAAATTATCCATTCTCAGTGGAATCCACCCAAACATGGCATCTGGTTTAACCTAAAAGAATCCTAAAAGGAGCACAAATAATCACTAGGATCCATAATCACATTGAGAAACTGTTTGGAAAGAGACGAATTTTCTGACTGCTGCGTAAATGCTCCCAAGACTTGCATAAAAGCACTAGTTAACATGACTACACAAACCCATTACTAGCAAAGGCAAATAAGATAAGGGTTTTCTGTTCTGTTGCCATGAGGCCTTTGAAGCAGTGGCACTTTAGGCAAACCAGGTTTTGCTTAACCTCCTGTTACAGATGAAACAAATACCTGGAAGGGAAACACATAATGTTACTATGTTCTAACTGTAGGGAGGAAAAATAGAATGAGAAAAAGACCATCACATGCAACTCAAAAGATTTTGTGTTTTGCAGTGCATATGGTCTGGCAGAAATTGCAATTATTTCAGGGAAACAATCAAACTGTCTCACAAAAGTAAGAGCATAAGAAGTAAAAGACAAACATTTTAAAGTACAGTTTGGCCTTTGGAATTCACATCAGTGAATTATCAAGTAATACACACCTCTGAAACCATGCCAGCCTGCACTGTAGCTGCTTATCTAGCTGAAAGAGAGCACTGTTATTGCGCTCTTTCTAATGGGAAGAATACCTCTTCATACCTAAAAGGCACTTCATAAAATAATCAGGCAGAAAATTTAACAAGTCAAAAGAGATTTGCTTTTTTAGCACAGCACTATTGTGGATGTGGAGCACAATGCACTGAAAGGGCTGAAAAGAAGTTTGGTAGATGAATTTAGCAGAGACCCAGTGTGGGTCATTAAATATTATCACTGGGAGAAAGCTCCCGAGCTGCTGACTGCTCGAAGGGAGGATGCCAGGGGAGGGTCACCTTGCATTGAAACTACCTTCCTTACATCCTTTCTTATAACATTCTCCAGTATCCAACATGAGAGTCACGACACCAGGCATAGGGAAGTCTGTCTTGTGTGCTGCTACCTCAGCTGCTGCTCCTCGTCATGCAGTTCATGAAAGCAAATTTGAAATATCATGTGTAATTTCAGGACCTGCCTGTTTCTCTACTTCTGCACTGATATAAGCACAAAACAGATTATCTAGTCCTAAGCCAGTATCTAGTGCACATAGTTAAGTGTGTCAATTCATCATACTGTGTCTATAGGATGATCTTAGTTGCAGCTTCTCAGGGTAACAGGTTTCTTCCTAACTACAGAGAATCAAAGGAAAATTGATAGAAAGAATAAAGGGAATGGAATAAAACATGAGAAGAAAAGGACCTAGGGAGGGAGAGATGAGCAGTTACATATGTTTAGTGATACCTTGGCAGTTCTAGGTTGGAAAAAATGTTCTTAAAAGTCCTTGCTAGCCAAAATGATTCTATGACTTTATGCTTCTAAGTTGGTATTTGTTTCCTCCTCAAATATATATTTTAGAAGCCAGTGCTTTGATGACCTTGTCTGTTTGACTGTGCTGAAGGAAGTTGTTCACTTGAGCTCTGTCACTGGACAGATATTATTTGTGTGATATTATTTGCATTGGAAGATCAAACTGCAGATGGGGAAAAAAAAAAAATTTGCCCAGCTCTTGTTTCATCTTAAAATATGAGCCAACTGCAGCCCTTGGGATAATTTGCACTCCTAATGTGCAACAGTTATCAGACCCCTCTCAAATCATGATAGCAAATGCAGGAATGGCAGCACTGTGCTTGCCATCACCATGCTCCCATATGGACAATTAGGATTTCTATGAGATAAATGTGTCTTCCACCCTGGAAACACTAGCACATTGGAAGGTTCTAAATTAAGCTTAACTGGTGTAACTGGCCTCCCTGCAGCAAAGAAAATAGGTTACCAGGATGAAAGAGAGAGATTATTTATGATTGAACTTGATTCCAACACTGAGGTTAACAAAACTTTAATTCAATAAATGTCATGAATTTAGTGAAATACGTGAGACTAGAACTTACTTTTTCTAGTTAACATTTTAACAAACTCATCTCTTAGGCTACATGGGAATGGTAATAGTGTCACCTTCACATTTTGCTGACACAAAATTGCATTATCTATCTCATGTCACCAGCACCTATAAAGAACCACCATCTGGAGTTTGGTTCAGGTCCTCTCTAAGTGGAAAAACAAGTAATAATCTACTGCCACTTCCACATTTACGCTTTTACACTTTCAGAACTTTCAGGTATTCCCAAACTTCCCAGGGCCCTCTGCATTAAAATAGTTCACAATGTGATGGTGTGCATTGAACTGGGAAAGCAATTAAGTAAGTTGGTACTCTCTTAAAATCCACCGCAGGAGAAAGGTGCAAATAAATAACTGAAATCTTATCTTCGCTGCTAAACACAGAGGAAATTTTTGGTGGTTTACATCCCTTTAATGGAGCTAAGAGAGTCATTAAGGATGCAAATTGGAGATTTGAGTTCAGATTTGAGGCACCATGGTGCCTGCCTTTTTCCTCTTCTCCTTGATCCCAGGCTGATAAAATTGTTGTGTGACACCTAAGTCTTGAAATCAGACAAAAAAGATGATTTACAGCAAAATGGTTTAGCAGTAGTCAAGGAGTGTCTCAGCACCATGGCATCTCTTCTGGGTCCAAACGGAATGGGGAAAAGGAAGATAAAAGGAACAGGCTAGAGCAAATGCCTTCATCTTCCTTCTTGCTCTTCAGTAGCAGAGCTAACTCATCTTCATATTTCTTAAAAGACCTTATTATCTGCAAAAAAAGGAAAGTTAGTAAAACCTTCCTTCTCCCTCACCATGATCATACTGCACATTTCCTTATGCCTTCATGCCTAAACAACATGAGAATCTTAATCCTGAAATAATGTAAATATCTTCCACTTTTTTCCCTACACGCTTTTCCATTCTGTTGTTCGGTCCCAGGGGACTCCTGGTGTGTTCTAGAATATGTCTTGAGTCAATGACATTCAAGCCTGAAAATTCTGATGCCACATTGGATTTGACAAATGTTTGTGTCTCTGACTTTATTACCTCCCTACATGTTTATTTTGTGCTTTTTTGAAGTGGGAAGAGTGATTCAGACAACTTGACTCAAGTCTCATCTGCGCTTGGTTTGTGTTATCATCTCCCATATGCTTTCCCTATCTTGGTGGTCTAAAATCCTCTGTGATACTGGACAGCTGTCAGTAAGGAAGACTGTGCTGAGAATAATGTGCACTTGTGGAACAACAATCTGTACCACCTCACTCTTCCCTATTTAAGATTTCCTTTTTTTTTCTTTTTAGACTGAGTGGAATTGAGTCCTTCAGGTTTTCCTTCACTTGTATTCTTTACTTGCTAATTCTTTCTCCAGGAACCCTTGTACAGAGGTTTATACTATCTTTTAGAATTAATTATCACAAATGCATATGTACATATTATTGACAGTGTTGTCTCCACTTCATGGCCAAAACACCTCTTCATACTTATGCACAGTCCATCTTCTGCATTTTCCCCATTAACCTCTGTCCCTGCAAATTTTTCTCCATTCTTTCTCCTCATCTCAGATATTTTCTGGAGGTAACTGGGTGACTAAAATGAGGTCCTTTTGTTTCATCCTACTTATTTCTCATTAAAATAAATAGAAGTCTTCTCTGCCATGACTATCATTCTAATGTCAGGGTGAGCCACTGTGCCTCGTGGATTTCAGGCCAAGCTTATCCCTTCAATGTGATGCAAAAGTGATGGGAAGAGACAATCAAGGCTTGGCTTATAGAATCCAAGGTTCCAGATGTGGCTTTGGCAGCTGCTATAACCTACTTGCTCTAAGGAAGTTATTTCTGCTGAGCAGTGGAAGTAGGATAGGAAGATACTGAATTTGCTGTTGGCATGCAGAAGGAAATATTGTGTTCCATCTTTCCTACCTCATGAGTATTTCCCCCTACCCCCACCCCACTTGTCTCATGCTTTCCTCTCCTTTTCTTTGCATCTAGTCCTGAGAGATAGAAACCCACTACTTATTGTGCAGTATCCTTATTTTCTGTCAAAATCCTCTTTTTCTGATTTACTTAATCCTACTTTGCTGCAGTAAGTTTTTCTTCAGCTGTGGCTTGTGAGCTATGAATCCCTTTTTGCCAAGTGCAGAGTTCATACTTTCCCTTGATTTACTAGCAGTAAAATGTTGTCTGATCAGATGTCTTAGCACAATACTATTCTCATCTGAGGATGACATTTTTACCTTTCAAAGAAAAACAGAGCTTCTCTTGAAGATAAAAAGGCAGAGAGATGAAGAATGTAAACAAAGTTTAGATTCTCTTATCACAGTTAAAGAAGAAAAAAATTACCCCAAACTATTTTAAACAGAGGCCCTATATAAGGAAGTCTACAAAACCACTTCCCATTTCATAGGAGAGGATATGCCAAAGAAATGATACAGCTTGGCACAAATAACAAAGATAATTACAGCTTTATTTAAATACTGCAAGGACGTTTAAAGATATCTCAGGACATAAATCCCATTTTGATTACATTCTTCAGCTTTGCTTTAATATTCATCTTTTTTCTGGGTAGAAGGGGAAGCTAGGAGGATAGTCAAAACTTGTGGTTTGTAAAAATTATTAGCATCCTGTAAGCAGGTCTGGAAATTAAAGCCTTACATTTCCTCCCCATGTGAGCCTAAAGAGAAGCCAGCATGTAATCTTCTCCCCTTTTCTTTACTGGAACCCTTTAATCACTCATGGCTGACCTGGAAGATGAGAGGTAATTTAAACTCTAATTGTCTCAATAAGAGCCAAGCAAAGAAAACAAAACTATATTAAAACAAACAGTCTGCAGCCACTGAATCTATCCTCTGTCAGAATTATCACCCTGGGGACATTGATGGATGGGTCAGAATTCAAATATTGTAGGCTGGGATCACTGATGAGAACAGCCCCTGCTGGCTGCTAAACAGACGGGCATCCTCAGTTCTACACAGTCATGCACATTTCCTCACCCGATGGAAATCAGCACTTCTCTGCTGGAGTCAATAAACAGATATCAATATTCAACAGTTGGGAATCTGGCTTATATGATTTTCAATTTGAGTTAAGCTCAGGATTCACAAATGTTGAATTCAAGAACAAGGCATGAGAGGTCCCTTAAGACTTTGTCATTTGTAAGTGCCAGCAAAAACCACACAAACATCAAGTAAACCCACACTAATGCCGACCCTCAAGTCTTGCATCCATGCAAGGTTCACAGGAGAAAAAAACAATTTGAGAAAGTTGTAAGAAATTAATTAGAAGTGCAATCCTATAGGCATCTTATTCTTAAACCAGTTACGTTAGACCGATGAGTAATGATATTAAAAGCCAGGAGCTTGTGTCCCATAGGGAGAAAAGTGGGATTTTTGTACTGTCGGGGGAAAAACATCTGTTTTTCATTTAGAAATGGTTCTGCAATGTGGCACAAAGAATTGTGCATGATTTTGTTCATCCGTCCATCCTGGCTTTAATTCTGCTCCGACAATGAAATCTCTGTAAAAATCATTGTATTAACTAGTAAAGGAGAAGGAGTAACAGAAAACTAAAAGGAAAAAAAAGTATCTGAAACCTACAGGGCCAGCCTAAATCTTATGCCCCTAGTCCCCACAGAGGGAAGAATAAATCAAGCCAGAGAAAAACCCAGTTAAGTCTATGGCACATGTGATATACTTAATTTAAATAAACAAACTCCTTCATTTTAGTTCAACACCACGCCACAAACTAAATGTAAAGCAAAGAACCATGTCCTAGAAGACAACAGGAGATGCTTTGCTAACTCTGCCAACTCTTGAAACTCTGAGACCATTGCACATGTCCACAAAATTGAGAGAAAGATTGCTGATCAATTAAGTCAGTCTCAGAAGTAAGAGATGCATGTTTTAGAGTGATACTCCTTGTTATCATACAAAGAGTACAGATGCAATAAATCTCTTGAATATCGAAAAATCTTCCCAAATAGACCACAGGAATAGTTGTAAGGCACAGACGAAGAGGGAGTCCTCCATTTGTGCATCCCTGCCCTACGGTCTCATCAGAATTTGCAATGGTCCAATGACTTCAGATGATACAATGAGAATGTGTCTCCCAAGTACACAATGCAATGGCTGCAAAGGCTCTACATATGCATCATGGCCCAGTCAGTACAGATACAAGTGATGTTCTCAAAGGTATCTAAGACTTGAGAACCCAAATCCTCCAAAGAAATTTTGATCCTCTAAGTGCTGGATTATTCCAAACTAGCCTCAAGTGCACAAAAAAGGAAAGCCTGCTTCAAAACTATCTTCTCCAACCTTATATAAGGCTGGGCACAATCAACTTCTAAATTATCTGAGGAAAGCAATTATGACCTGAAGAGAGAAAAGGACATTTGCCAGAGAAATTTTTTCAGGATGTAGTTAGACAATGGCAACTAGAAAGGTCATCATAGGTCATCAACTAGCCTTTGTTCCTGTGCCTTTCACTGAGCAAGCTTAAAATAAGGTTGGTTTCATATAAGTAATAACCCAGCCAATTAAAAAAAGAAAACTAAGAAGAGCCTTGTTCACTGCCACCTTATATATGAGGGAACTAAAGCAGAGGTCTTATTGCATTTTGGTGATAGCATCTTTGCTTCTTATGTCGCTAGCCAGTTAGCAGAAACAACTGCCAAAAATAAGTCCTGTCTCTCTAGGCAAGGACATTACAACCCTAACTGGGACAATGGAGGCAGACTGGAGAGTCTCAAAAGTGAAAGAGAGTAAAAATCAAAACAAGTTTGTTTTGTTCTCACTACTGGGTGTGTCCTCATTTTGAGTGAGGAAGTAACTTAGTTTAATATCCCAATCAGCTGAAAACTTCAGTTTTACTGTAATCATAGTTCAGTTTTTCACATCCTTTTGCTCTTTCCTCACACCCCCTTGCATTTTCATAATTGACTAGAGGTCTCGCTACAGTGCATGTCAGACTGGTTAATTTGATAGTCAGTCAGACTGGTTAATTTGATGATCTGGGCCACCTTCCTTGTGAAAAAACTGCTCTAAAAGAGCTGCTTCTGCATCTGTGCCCACACATGTTCTCTTCCCATTACTCCTCAAATACTGAATGGGGACAAACATGAAGCAGAAGC
Source organism: Turnix velox (assembly GCA_013400935.1). Lineage (NCBI taxonomy): Eukaryota > Metazoa > Chordata > Aves > Charadriiformes > Turnicidae > Turnix > Turnix velox. The sequence goes on along the minus strand of VZTY01005118.1, from coordinate 44,241 downwards.
TCTCTGGAAATTCTGAGGGACAAAAGAGCCTTGTAAAACAAACCAGAAAAGTGTATTATTACAGAGGATTAGAAAATAGGAGGCTGCAGAGTCCTCTGTCCTTGCTCCCAGACTGTTTTATCCAACCCAAGCACCACTACATAGAGAGCACCAGCACTCCCACAGCTGCTCTGTTGACCTTTCTTCACATCTCTCTCACCTCACAGACATAATTTTGCCTTTAATCCACCATGGGAGACGTTCAGGTCAAAATAAGCAAGTATTGATGGAGCCCGTGATGGTGGTGATTCACCACACACCCTCTGGAATGAAAGGAAGGACAAAGTACAGTATCTTTTATTCAGTTATTTCTTCCCAAGGAGTTTTGGAAACTGACTACCAGCAGTCTGAAGAAAGAGAGGAAATGTTCTCATGTAGTGCTGCTGTGATACTTAGCTCCATCAACTGCAGCTTGAGAAAAGGAGGAACAGGCTGGAGGAAGAAAGTGCAATTTGTTTGCTGATGTAGAGAAATTACCAACATGGAACTGATAGAGCAATGATTTTGGCATGTGGAATCTGGTAGAACTTGGTCCTTCAACATGCTAAAAGCTTGGATTAAATTAAACTGTTCAAGACAGACTACTGTGGCCTGTTTGCATGTGGAACCCTGGAGAGTTTTGTATTCTATCAAGAAAATCATTGGGTTTTTTGTGACAATGTCATGTGTATGGAAACTTCATCCAACAATTGTAGTTTTCATCTTCTACAGTGTTTCCTCAGTTTTCCCCTACTGACAGCTGCTAGAGGTAAGGTGACACATTATGAAGTTGTGCTATAGCTTCAAGGCCTTTATTTCCCTCCATTTTGCCAGAATGAAGAAGTGTCATTGTGCTGAGATGTGATGTACAGTGGGGTCTGTTGCTGAATTGTAGATGTATAAAGTAAGAACAGGACCACTCCATGCCAAAGCTGTACGTGCAATACCAAGGACAACACCAAACCCAGAAGCCCTACATATTCAAAGCACCTGACACATTAACAGTCACCTGGGACTTTGCTCACCACTGGATGCTTTTTTAGGCAAACCCCAAGATACTGCAAGTTTCATTGAGGTCAAAGAAATGATGGCAGTAACAGGTTAATCAGAGCTAGCTGGTTAAAAATAAAACCATGCAGTTTGCACAGGTGCTCTGTCTTAAAACAGGATGTGGGGTAAGATGTGAACACCATCAGAAATGGCTCTTTCTATGGGTGGCTCCAAGAATATGTACTCTTTAGAGACCTGCCTGTTTAACCTGTGTGGTTTCCTGAAGACTATGCTTTCCTGTGACTTCTCAGAATAGTGTGCATATCATAGGATAGACTTGTTGATGAACGTGGGATAATCTCCAGTTTAAACTGCACAGATCATGATCAGGGGCTAAAAAATATCAAGGCAGAGTTCTTTCCTGATTGCTGCTTCCAGAACTAAGTATCTTATTTTTCTGGACAGTAATGCTGATCTTCAGTTTGTATGTACATCACAGAATGTCATGGATTGGAAGGAACCTCACAGGACCGTCTAGTCCAGTCTCCCTGCCAGAGCAGGAACACCAAACGCAGTCAGCCTTTCTTTTCCAGTTAGGGTCTTATAACTTCAATTTCCTATTTTTTCACTTTCATGAAGCTCAAACATGTCTCCCCCCTTCCAATCCAGCACTGTAAGATCTCTAACAAGATAGTGGTAGTAATTTAAAAGAAAACCTGTGATTTATGTTCAGAGGGTCATTCCTTGTTACCAGGAATGAGCAGTTTCTCAATGGCTTATTTTGTTTCACTAGTGTATTTGGTTTAAAACTGTTTAATTGCTGTGCAGTTTTCACTGCTATGAAAATACAAACCACTGAAATTTTTATGTTCTACAGCAGGGAACAAAGCCAAACATACCAGCTTTGAAGTCTCTACTTTTCTGTCCTGAAACTGAGCTTAGCAGAGCAAAGCTCCTTCTGGAGCATCTGAGCAAACATGTCACTGACCTGAAAAGAATATTTAGTAATAACAGCAAACTTTTTATTGATTGTACTGAGAATGAATGGACAAGTGTGTACCAGGACTCTGGAAGTTCATCTTTCATCCTTTGGTCCCCCCTCCCTTTTTGATTTCTCTAGAAGATGTAATAGACATAACTGATAAACATTTATCAGACTGTATAGGATGATCTTTTTCCCATTCAGAGTGGCTAGACATCTTCACTTCATCACAAGCACAGATTTATTGCACTATCCCCATGCTACAGGCTGCCTGCAAAGTGCCATTTCAGGTCACAGAAAATGCTCACATTGCTAAGTCAGATTTTAAGGAGATACCTACCAAAGATCATCTTAGTATTTCTTATCTTTCCCATATTTTACTCTAATATCTTATGTGAATATGATACCTAGAAAAATATGTATTTTTGGTAGCTGGACATTTCTGAGGCTCTCAGGTTTCAATAGTTTGGTAGTTTTGAAGAACTGGGAAACAAGGTGGGTGGCAAGATAAGCAACTTTGCCCACATGTGGAAAGGGTGTGACACTCTTTATGCAGAAAAAGTGCATCTCTCACTTTTGTTCCTCACAGCCCTGTAACAGAACTCACACACAAAACCAGGAGTTTGTAAACTGCTTGGCAAACAATGCAGCACTTGCAACCACCAAGTAGATCCAAGAGAATTGTTTCTTTGGTTGTTTGCCCTCAAGGTAAACAGCATTGCTAATAGCAACTCTCTGAAAACTCAATACATTGACAGAACAATTTTCACTCTGAAGTACTTTATGACCTAGAAATTTGGCTGTGGATAGTCTGATATGCCATTACCCAGGTTTCTGCCAGGAGTGTGGGATACAGATAGTCAGGAGGGAAATGTTTCAATCAGCAACTCATAAGGAGCCTTCAGAGCAGTAAATTCAACATGTTTCCCAGTGACTTTCCAGACAGCAAAATTTGCAGACTTTGTTGAGATACTTTTAACAATTATAGCAGTGAAGAATTTGGGCTTCCCTTTCACGGAAGGCATGGCACCTTTAAAACAGCCACTCTCCTTGTCCAGACAGGGCCTTGAGTCTGAGGAAGGATGAGCAATCCAGAAGTTTCCTGGAGTGCCCTGATGAAAACTTCCTAAGACAGGAAATAGACAGCACTGCCTGAGAGGATGAAATACTAGGCCTGATAGTCACCAATGCAAATGAACTGATCTGGGATGTCAAGATTCGTGGAAGCCTGGGATGCAGTGACCATGTGCTGGTGGAATTCAAAATTCTAAGGAAGCCATGTCAGCCAAGGAGTGCAGTCAGGACCCTGAATTTCAGGTAAGCAAACCTCCAGCTCTTGAAAGAATTACTCAATTACCCCTGGGAAGTGGTCCTCAGAGGCACAGGGGTGGAACAGATCTTCAAGGATGCTTTCCATGGAACACAAGAACTTTTGATCCTCAACCAGGAGAAGAGAAAACTCTGTGGAGATCTCATAAGCCGATGACCAGTATCTGAAGGGGTCCTGAAAAAAAGCTAGGGAGGGACTGTTGGCCAGAGCATGGAGTGATAAGATGAGGGGCGGTGATTTTAAATTAGAGAAGGGTAGGTTTAGATTAGACATTAGGGAGAAGTTCTTCACCATGAGGGTGGAGAGACACTGGAACATGTTGTCCAGCAAGGTGATGGAGGCCTCATCCATGGAGAAGTTCAAAGCCAGGCTTAATGAGGCTCTGAGAAACCTAACCTGGGACAGGATGATCCTGCTTACTGAAAGAGAGTTGAAGAATATGATAATCAAAGTCCCTTCCAACTCAATGGACTCTACGGCTGCTTCCAGTGACACTTACACATCCTCTGCACCCTATTGTTACTCAGAAGCAACCTTCATCTTCTGAGTTCAGATGTAGAGCAGATTTTCTAAGGACTGCACCAGTTCAGGGAAGGAAGTATAATGTTTTCTTAAGATTTGTATGAGAAACAGTTAAAGACTGACTCACAAGGCACAGAAATCATTGTAGATCTCAGTGGGACGGAACTGAACCATGAGCAAAGAGACACTCTGTATCATAGACTTTTGTTGATTCGTATTGGCTAACACTCATTTATTTTTAAATGGCAACAGCTCTCAACACTTGCCTATTTACACAGCTCTTGTACCAACAAATATTTTCCCTAAAGTGTTGCAGTAATTAACATATAAATAAACCATGTCTTTTCAAAGCTGTTGACATATGTTAGCAAGTATTTGCCAACACAAAGCTTAGCGCAGCAAATGTGGGGAGACTCCATTTCTTCATCCTTTCAGAAAAACTGCTGCTAAAACTAAGTTGCAGAACCTCCACCTCTGATCCAAGTGGCATGAACTAATAGCTATCAACCACAGCCATTCTCAGCAGCACATTTACAAGGACTTTGAGGAATGCAGGTTACAAAGTACAGGAAAGCGATATAGAGCAGATGTAATTTGGCATGGTTCAATCAAGTGGACTCAACTCTTTGTATTGATTCTCTCCTTTTCTCCTATTCTACTTCAGGGGGATTAGTTCTCAATTTTAGCAGTCTAACTGTGAAGATCTACATCTGTGTCATCATGAATTAATGCAGATCATGTCACTGAGCTGAGAGATAGAGGCGCTCTATGCATTCCTGTGAAAAATCACTCCAATGTATAAAATATTACAGCTTTCAGCTCTTTGTGTATGGAAATATTTGGTGAGATAAACAAATATATTTAGCTATAATATATTCTAGTAATACCTTACACTAGATGGACAGATTTCTGCCATCCCTCTATGGTAACAGACAGGGAAGAGTGCCTGGTTTGCAGATCATCCAGCAAAGGTGAGGGCAACAATATGGTGGATTCAAATCATTAATCAGTTATTGGTGGAAGCTCTTTTCCTGGATAAATGCTTAGAAATGTTTCGGAACAGCAGCTGAAAGGGTACTTCCCTGACATTGAAAGTCCTTACATTTTTGCTCTGTGGGCCTGTCAATGTAAAGGAGTCAGGAGATTTCATGATAGCAAAGAGAATGTTGGCCAGTAGGACCACAGGAGCACTACACAAGAAGTGCTTACTCTCAGTATGGTTTTTGCAGTACCCTTCATAAGCTGGTATTTTGTGTCCATCAGTGGCCACCTGTGTCTATCTCAATATCACAAAATTCCAGCAGCAGTGAAATTTTTATTATTTTTTTATTTTTAAAGAAGAATCAGCCTTCATTCAGATATGAGGTATAGCTAATCTTTTTACCCCATGCTAAACAGAATTATAACTACACTATCTGATGTGCTTTGCCTCCAGGTTGGTTTTAAACAAGCCAGATGTGATATCAGTGCATAAGAAAGCTGATCCGAGTAATCTCTCAGGCATCCAAAAATCCTAAGGATCTTATATGTGACTGACAGTTGCTGCACCGGTTTCTCTACAGCCTTTCTTATTTTGTTCCTGCTTCCCCCATTGTTGTGCCTTTACACAACTCACTGTCCAACTCACTCACTGCTTGCAAAAGCAGCATCTGGAAGTACCAGATTATTATACAATTAAATAAGAATAAGGAATGTGAAGTACATTGGAGATGAGATTATGGTGCTGACACCATAAAACTCTGTCTGATCACTTCTCTATCTGAAGTATCATGGAAACATGTTTTTATCAACTTAACATTATGATAACTACAAATGCTACTGTACTGCTAAGTCTAAGTTTGGATTTAGGATCTGAGTGTTAATGGGGACACTGATGAAGGCCGCATAATTGAGATTCTGGTTTTTTGCCTAAAACATGAACTTTGATTTTAGAACCACTTGATAAAATACAAAACCCCAGAGATATGAATAGAAAGCGTCTTTTATTCTTTGGCAGTTGAAAAGCTTTTTAAGGAAAGAAATAGAATTCAGCCCTCCTTATGAGCTGTGTATAATGCCTCTTTGAAAGGAGAATTTGAGGTTTCTTGGGAACACAGACCAGAATCCATCACTTTTGCCTGACAAGAAATGTACTCACCTCTTGGTTATAGTCACAGTCACTCTCATTTCCACTTTGAATCTTGCCTCTTTTTTATTCACTGCACACTGGTGCTGTTGCAGATGGGAATATCCTGGTACTTTGACTCTGACCCCAAAAATGTAAGGCTGAAGAGAGATGAACCCAGATCTCACTGATTCTGAGCACTGAACAATGTAAAAGGCAGCCATGCCCCCTCAACACATAGCAGCTGCTTTGTAAAAGGGGAAAGTGAATCATTTCCTTGGTACTCAGCCTGATAACTTTGGACTACATGTTTAGGAAAGAGCTTTGGACTGTGAATCACAACATTTTCTTGAGGTGGAAAGTCTGAGCTGCAGAGGTAACATTTCAGATTTGTGTCTCAAGTGTGTCCTATTGAAACAATTCTTTTTGGTGCATCTCAGCCCTGTGGTGTGATTTCTGCCTTTATAGAAATAATTTGATCCTCCAAACTGCTGCACACAGGATGCAGACCAGAAAGTACCATTTGAGACTCTCCTGGATGTTTTAAAAGTGAAACCCTAAGGTCAGGACAAGGCACTTCAGAGGATATACATCAGTTTAGCATTCAGGAAAAAACAGATTCAGAGGAGCTTTGTGGCACAGCCAGCTGCAAGGAGAAATAAGTGTTACTGACAGACAGACTTGTCACACAGCCAGGTATAATAAGGTCCCAGCTCCATGTGGAAGTAATAGTATGTGAATGTTTATTTACTTTCTATTACTTTCAATTTTGATATTCTAAGGAATATTTTGGATGACAAAATGTTTTAGAGAACAGTCTTCCCTGAACAGTAGAATGGATTCAATTGACAGAACAAATAAATTTGGATACTTAGAACAAAAGAAAACATAAATGGGCAAGACAGAAAAGTGGTGAGAGGAAGAACAGAGAGACAAGGGAGGGAAACTGCATGCCAAGGTCACAGAGCAAGACAGTAGCTAAGCCAGAAATAGAGTTTAATGCAATAACAGTAATGGACTGGCTTGCTTAGGTATTTTTTTAAGGTTTAACAAGTTACATCCTGTTTATTAAGCTTAAACGGATTTATTTTTGTATTTGTTCAGCTGACTGCAATAGTAATTGTAAATATGACTCAGGTTCCTCTTCAGTTCCTAAAAGTTTCTCTGTCATGGCTTATTCCAAATTACTCAGAGGGAGCAATGCATTTAGAATTAGAAAGAGGATGGTAAGGGGCACAATTCTACTGCCTTTGAGCCTGCAAAAGACCCCAGCTGCCTGTATAGATCCACTGGCACCAGTATGTGCAACATAGAGCTTGCTGTGAGGGAAGGATCTAGCACATCTTCCCAAATTAAGCTGACATAACTTGTGACACTTTGAGTTGGGAGCTGGATCTGCTCCTGTCTGTGTTGGTCCAACTACTTCGAAAGTCAGAGCATGAGTCAGAGCTCCAGGAGCACTCTGGAGAGCCCCAGCCTGGGATGCTGCAAGTCCACCTACCTCAAGGCAGTGATGTAGAAGTCTGATGAGAAAGCAAATGACAAAATATCAATTAGCTAAATATAGCTTATTTCAAACCTCTTATTTTCAGGTGGCAGTAATACTGTGATCGATCAGCCAGGTAGCTCATCTACTTAAGCATGGAACCAGCGAAAGAAAAGGAAGCTGCAACTGAGGATGATTCTGAGGAAGATAGAGCTCCTAAAGACAGTTTCTTCAAAGAAAAGGATTAAATGTGCCTTTGACAAAGTTGTGTTCAACTGTTTTAAAAGAATTTCAGTATTGAAAAATTAAATAGACAAAAACAGGTCAGTAATCTTCAATGAAGCTTCTAACAATATTTGCTACAACTGGAGCAATACCAGGACCTCTTCTGTTAATTCTTCTGTCACAAAATATGAAGACATATGACTCAGTTTACTGTGCTCACCAGTGGATTTTTTAATTATTTTTGTACTAGCTGATTTGGGTTCATATTTTTCCTGATAATACCTGCTGCTTCATAGGTTCAGAATTGCCTGCATTGCTTTGGGTGTTGCTTTTCTATTTAGTAGCTTCACCTAAAACAAAAAATCCAAATGGCCATAAATCATGGGGGTATTTGGACTTAGATCTGAACTTGATGCCACAGAAGCATCTGTTGAAGATAGGTATGCAGACTAGATTTCCTTCATCCAAAAAAGTCCTTGCAGTTTTGTGAGTATTGTGACAGCAAGGTCTCAAAGAAAAATTTTATATGTTGTTTCAGTGGAGCATAGAGGTTTTTCAGTACATGTGAAAAATATCATATTGCTTCCATTTAATTGCTGAACCATGAATTTTGTGGGTCTGATTTCACATGCTCCCACATTAGAAAATGTACCGTATAATCTCTTCATCTCAGCTTCTCCATCAATCAACTGGGAATAATAGCAGCTGATTTAGGAGTACTATGGACTTTAATTAATGTGTGTACAGCATGTTGAGATCCCTGAAGAATAAGACGCTTTAGAACATCAAAGAATACACAATGGCATTCTTTGTTTTATGTCCTGGAGCAAAGATACTTTAACATTAAGCTTCAGACCTGTAAGGGATACAGAAGGAATCCCTTTGCAGCACTAAGTAAAATCAAAATGTGCTCTTGCCAAAAAAGCAATATAAAAGTAATTCACAAGCACATATTTCCTATATTCTCAGTCTGAGAAAAGATTTCTACATGTTTTCCCACTCCTTGTCTATCTCTAATCCTACTGTTGCTGAAATGTTTAGCTCCAGACTACAGCAGAGTGATCCTCATTAGCTCCTGAATGCTAAGGAGTGGTGTTTGAGGTTCTCACGCTAACGTGACTGGCACAGGCAACACCCATCTGATAAATCTCACCTGCTCTCTGCATGACCCAGAGGTCTGCATGTGGGTCTTACAGAATATACCCTTGTAGCAGAGCCAATGAACCAGCTTTGGAGCTGAGCAGTCACATTACAGTGCTCTCACAAATCTAGTCACTAGAGCTGATTTCCATACTCCCTCTGTTAGCAGTGGGCTTCTTCCTAGTGAAGAAAAAGTTTGGCTTCAGATGCTGCAGAAGGTTTGGGGAGACACTAGAAGATCATACGAACTCGTGATGATCGTACCCTTATACTTGAATACAAAGTGAGAGAGTAAACCTCTTGAAAGGACATGTAACCTGAAGTCACTACTTCCTTCTTACTCCCATACATCCCCAACTTCCTAAAAAGAAATGCAAGATTGAAAGATTATTGCACCAATTTTTTTAAGTGTAGAAATGAGGACTCTGGGAAATATCAACCAGCCATACCTTTCTACCTTGGAAGATCAGAAAACAGATGCTTATAGAAATTATGCTAAGGCACATGAAGGAGAAGGAGGTGATTAGAGACAGCCATTATGGCTTCATCAAGGATGCATCCTTCCTGACCAACAGTCACAGACTTCTATGATGGAGTGACTACATCAGTGGATGAGGGAAGAACTACAAATGCTGCTATCAGAAATGTTGTGGCCAGTAGCTCAAGAGAGGTGATTCTGCACCTCAACTCACTTTAGTGAGACCCCATCTGGAGTCCAACTCTGGAGCCCTCAGCAAAGAAAAGTCACGTTACCAGTTTGATTGGGTCCAGAAGGGAGTCATAAAGATGATAACATGGACTGAACAACATGGATGTTTGGTTTCATTGTGAAATAATATTTTGGAAATTGACTTAATGGCCTGAAAGAATTTAGTTTAGATCTTTTTTCTAGTTATAGTAGGGCAAATTTCTAGTGATCTTTTGAGTTCAGTTAAATACATTCAAGGGCCAAACACTCAGAACCTCAAAATTTTTCCTTGCCTCTCCATCCTTTATGAACACCATATCATGGCAATTATTGCTCCTCATTCATAAAGAAAGTTTCATTTTGCAAGTTCTGTGAATACTGACTAAGATGCTTTATAATTTTCAATCCTTTCAGAATTTAATACACTTTTACAACTTCCAAAATGCTTCAGAGAAATCACATATTTTATGACCTCTAAAAGTGGGATTACCCTTTGAGATCTATAGCTGAGGCAGCAATTTCATGAGTTTTGGGTTATTTTTTAAAGGCATAGGCTTTCCGTTGATACCATTCCCAAGTTCAGTTTTCCCATTTTACTGCCTCCAGTATTCTGTGGCTGCAGAAACCAGGAAAAGCATCCAAAAAGCCAAAGAACAATGAAGGTCACACAGGATTAGCACAGAGTATTTCTGACTCTGCAGCCCAGCCTCTGAGCTTGTGCAAATCAGCAAATCTTGACTGGCCAAGGATACACAGTTGGAGTTTGCAAGACAGCAAATGCCTCCAAATGGAGTAGAAAAATACACCTGGCATCTCTATTCTTCAGAGAAATTAATCTTGCTGGTCTGGGACTAGAATATCTGAGGAAGGAGGGAAATGTTTGCAGCAGTGAGCATATGTTGCACTGGGAGGTTCAGACACTCACAGGAGATAAAGAAATGAGGAATAGCATAAAGTGGAGTTTTGTTTTCCCATTTTTCACCCATAGGAGGAATTATAAACGTGTACCTTTCCCGTCTCTCCTTGTTATCACTGTACCTTTCTCTTTCCTTTTCCAAGCCTTAAAGTGAGACATCACTTTTCCTTTGCCTAGGCTGCTACATTGAGACAGGGCTATGCATCTTCTCCATCCTAAACTGAACTTCTTATGGTCCCCATCAGATGTTCCCTGATTCTACCATTTCCAGTACAGCATCCCTCCAGTGCTCAAGGGCAGCCGAAATTCAAGCAGAGAGCTACAAACAGGATAAAGGCTAACATAAAACATCTATATGCTCTATATAAATCCACAAGATATAAATTGACGAAAAGCCTCTGAACCTAGTTTCTAGTTCTGATGACCCCATTGTTTTCTTATTTACGCCCATTTGACCAAAGGGTTATTAAGGTAAATGGACTTCAGTTGTGATCCTGAGGGTACCTCGTGTGTTAAGCTGTTACACTTTTGTTCAAAGTCCATATCCCAGGAAAAATTACAGTTAGGAATAAGACAACAACTGGATATTGACAGGCAGGCATGATGACATAAGTTCTGCAGAAAGATTTTTGAGTATCCCAAGTAACCTGGTGCTCAAAGGGTAGGTTTTTCACTGGTATGAATTAGACCCCCTGTGAGTTCCCTCAGGCTGGACAAGCACAGACACTGATTACTTCTGATCACTTCATTTATTAGATATGTAGTTATGGACAATGTAATTTTAAAAATTGTTTTCCAGACCCCTTAATTTTAGGATATTCAGTTTTCTTTCCTATTGCTAAAAGACATTTCTAATCAATACTCAGGTTTATTGATTTTTTTTCTTACTTCCATGCTGATTTAAAGCTAGAATATAGAAATTGCCACACTGCCCCTACAATGATTTACAAGCATGTTGGCCATCCTTATGCTGGCTATTTCAAAAGATTCTTGCCTATATTCCTAGAATTGTAAGTAATTTAGTTTTCATTTTGTAGTAAGGCAAAGACGGCCCCAGGCTCAGGGCGATGATGTTCTTGAAGGGATGCTGGATCCTAAGCCTGCCTGGGCACATGAGGAGAAGCAATACACTGTTTCTAGATGAGAAAATCAGGAGTGATGAGGACCACATTATGGATTCTAGAGGCTCCTTCTCTTCCCTGTGAGGTGGACACAACACCCCCAAACAGACAGAGTTCTGCCCATTCTTAGGTTTGTTCAGCCTGGACTAGAGAAGACTTTAGGGAGACTTTATAGCAGCCCTCCAGTATATGAAGGGGGCTTATAAGAAAGCTGGAGAAGCACTTGTAACAAGGACGTACAGAGATAGAATAAGGAACAATGTCTTCAAACTGGAAGAGGGTAGATTTAGATATCAGGAAGAAATTTTTCACTATGGTTCTCATTGCCCACTCGAACCCCCCTCTGGTATATTGTGTCAATCTTCCCCCCCAAGGTCAGGCTGGATGGGGCATTGAGCAGCCTGGTCTAGTGCAGCCTAGTCTATGCCCATGGCAGGTGGATTGGAACTAAATGACCTTTAAGGTAACTACCATCCTAAATCATTCTATCATTCTTTCCACCTCTGTAGTACAATGGTGTCTGGATATGGTGGAATAATTAGAGTCATGGCTGAGGGTACAGAGAGATGTTATGAAGATATGCACAGCACAGAGTGGTCGCCACAGCCCTAGGGCTTAAGTGACATGAAGGACAACTGACAGCAAAGGCAGTGCACATGCTGGGAACTCTCACCACAGAGGCAGGGAATGCTCATGGGCACACACCTGCTCACATTTTCACGGCTGCTGAACTCTCACGGCTGCTCTAATCACCTTTGGCCAACACCACACACAGGTGCTCAGAGCAGGTCACTTCTGTCAGGTCAGCACATCTTCATGTGCCTGGATGATGGACTGAGCCACTGGGAATCCCCCTTTCTGTTTGCCCACCAAGGGAAGCATGGCCATTGAATATCTGTTTATTGGGTGGCAGATTAAACTCTTTAAGACTTTCCCTTCCTTTTTAAAGAATAAAATACTGCCACTGCTATGCTGAGAAAAGCACAGACAGATTGGCTTCTGTTTTTCACACAGACTGCAAACAGCAATTCTGCTGAGCAGAGCACTCAGCTCATTGCATCTTCCACCAAGCACCTTTCCCCTGGGGCTCATCGCACGGCATCGTGCTCCACGCCTCTCTGTCTGATGCTCAAGACTGCCTGGCACTGTCAGGAGTGCTCTAGCTGGAAGGGCAGTTCCTCTTAGCTATAGTAAACCTGTCAGCCCCAGCCCCCTCACCTCTGGAGCTGAAATTATCTTATAAAAATGCCACTGCAGCAGCTACACACAGACAGCTCTGCTTCTCCCTCACCAGTCACATCTATCTGCAGGCTGCCTCTGCTTTTTTCATCTCTCTTGCAAGTTTTGGGGGAAAAAGAAATAATACATAGCTCAGCTGTTTCTGTCTGTAGGCATTTAAGCTGGTAAGGCTCAGCTGTATAAATCTTTCCAGCTGTGAGAACTTCAGTGCTTTTATTCCCATGATAAAACCTTTGGCTCTAAATGTATTTCAGGGATATTCAAAGTGGAAATCTTTCTCTCCATCTGGGGAATTGCCTGGTGTCAACTGACAAGGAAATGAGAGGTCAGTAGCACTAAAAGAGAAAAAAAAATCCCTGGGTTATAGAATTAACCTTGTACTAAGCCTGGGTGTGTGTTTTAGGATGAGGGGAGTGGAGGCATGGGGGATGGGAGGATTGACTTGTGCAGACCCTTTCATTGGAAAACTAATGCAGCCATCCTCAATGTGCTGTGCTACTAAGATCTGGTATTTTCCTGTGCCAATGGAAAAGGAAGACCGATACTTTCCCCTTATAGTAACCTTTGCTGAATAATCAGTGTAGTGACATTGAAGTTGATTCCAGTGGGAAATAACTGCTGTCGCTCTCAGACACAATATGGAAATAAGATGCCATGGTGACAGCAATTGTTTTGAAGGGCTGGCAAGGAAATCCAGATCAAAGACCAATGTCTGGCAGGCAAAATGTTCACATAAAATCAAGGAGAGTGGAGTTTAGACATAGCATTCTCCTAAAACTGACAGGATTTGGACAAGAGATCGACAAACTTTACTAAAAATCTGGATACAAGGAAATCTTCATGTTTCAGGTTGGCTTGAAACACAGGGCTTAGACTTGCAGATATGAGCATCTCCAAATCTGAAGGGTATTTCAAAGATCAGCTGCTTAGACAGGTAAGGCAGTGTCCTTGCTATGGTGCTAGGATTTTGCTTCTGTCCCAAGGAAGATAAGGGCTTCTAATTGTGACTTTAGACATGATCCTAGTTGCTTTTTGTACCTCAGTTTCTCACCTATAAAAAGAGAAACAAATCCTTTCCTATCTCCAAGGGTATTATAATGACGTAAAAATGCTCAGTGCTCAGGGACTAAGATTATGAACTAAGATGGATGTTCACAATCCATTCTTTAAAGAAAGTTGTCCCATTGGTACATAAGTCACAATTTTATAATGTGTCCCAAATCAGATCTATTTGTGGGGCTAATATGTACCAATTTATAACTGAAATCAGTTCTGGACCATCCAAGTTTTATTTTTGGGTCCCTGGAAGAGGAGTCTGATTTTCTAATTCACCACCCCAGTAAGAACCACTGATTAGTCAGACTGAGTATCCTGCTTCAACCCACACCCTCAGCATACAGGGATTACACTAAGGGAAGACTTTCTTTCAGAGACAAGAAGTGCACAATGACTATAGCCTACAGAAAAATCTGATTTTCAACATGTAACTAAGAGTTGCTCAAGCTTATAATATCCCAAATAAAATCTTTCACCTTGCTCTAAAAAATTTATATATATTGTCAGCATTATCCTTAATGATAGCTGTCATCTGGAAATAAATACATGGATTTCAAATAATACACGGAGCAGAAGCAAATGCAACACCTACCATTTCCCATGACTCCCATATTTCTATGAGGTAAATGAAAGAAAACCAAAGCAAATCACTGTGATCATGAAAACATATGGCACCAAAAGCAAGGAGCTGCAACACATGGTTTACATGGGAAACAGAATCCGATTTCCATCAGGATAACGAGAATTTGTTCCCGTGTTGTTCTGATAGCTCTGGCCTCTGACAGAAAGATAAATATGCTGGTATCTGGAGATGAATTCCATTATTTTACACTCCCACTGAACTTGCACACTGAATGGGTATGACTTCTTGCCAGCCTATTGGGAGGAACTGGATAGTCCACTGCTGCCTGCAGTAAACAGCCTGAGATAAGTGAGATCTCCCAGGAACCAGCTAAAAGAAGGCAAATCAAGGGCAACCTCTTAGACTCAATCAATAGCATAGTCATATGGCATGTGGGCAACAAAAGCCTACATGGGACCCTTGGCAATGACAGGACCTCAGCCACTCGGACACAAAGAGTAATGAAATGAGAAGAGGGATGAAATTGTCTGAGTAGGAAATGGGTGTTCTCTTACAATGTTGCTTTCATGTCACATGCAGAGTCTGGGCCATAAGACTCAGTGCAACACCCAGCCAGGAAGAAAAAATTGGAAACCTGAGGAGGGAACTTTACTCACCACTGGGAAGGCCTGAGATTTCAGTATAGACAACATTATTTCCCTTCCTCCAAAGGAAAAACTATAAAAAAACACAACATATGATTGTGCAATAGCTGATGAGCCTAGTTCATGAGTTCTTCTGAAAGGGACAAACCAGTCCAGCTCTTGGTTCTATCTACTCATCCCTTTGCCTGCCTTTCTCTTTTAAGACTTGATAGCCCAAATTCTCAAAGTTATTGGAGCATGTCACACCTACTTATGTGATTTATGGAAGATTATTTAAGGGAGAAATGACAGTTAAATTCTTCTGGTGATAGTAATCAAGCTCTTTGAGACAAAATATGGTGGTATAAAGAGTATCTATCATAAAGAGATTTTGCTGATGGTTAATGTAATATTGAAGGATAATATTTTCAATGAATGATGTATTTCGTTCCACAATTCCAGTAGCCCTCCCTGTGTTCACCTCCCCTTTACTCACCTGTTATGGCCATCATTCTCCATGAATCATTTTCTAGTCCCTGTTTTTTGCCAGCTCTAAGAGGGATCTGCTTAAGAACTGGCAGAAAGCAAACTGATGATATACCAGGTACAAATCACAACTGTAGCATTGCAGAAGTGTTCTAGAGAAAAAAAAAAATCTAATTTAACTCTCTGCCATACACCCAGGACAAGAGACTGGGAAATGTGCCAAAACAGTTCCCGAAATAGCTCCTTTTAAAAATGCTTTTTTTTTTTTTTTTTCAAATTTCTTTCTCTTTCCATGATTAGTAGCCAGCTTCACTCTTGTAATCATTCTAATTGTTATTGCTGTCCAGTATTACATATGAGGGAGACTTCCTTGACTTCCCTCCACTTCACAGCTACCCTAACAATCATTCTAACAGAGTATCCAGGCAGCACCTTTCCTCCAGCTACCTCAAAAACCTGTCCTCTAGCTCAGGTGCAACCCCTCCCTCTGTCCCAGATTTTCTGCATGAGATGATGGATGACTTGAGCATTCTTTATGTCAATCCACCATTTGAAAAATTGGGTTTTTCTTCTTAATTAGGCCTGCAGCTCCTCAGGCCAGAAAATTTCTCTGGTTTATCCAGATGTTGAATTTTAATCTCTCTATGTTCTATACATGCAATATCCCATTGTGGCTACACTATATCTCCATTTGTGCTCTAGAACTCCATCAACATGAAAAGAAATGTCTTTGGTGTATGCTAGATAAACATACGCATAAACCCTTCTAAATATGCCATAAATGTTTTTGTTTAATTACAATCCACAGCTGGAGCGCTGCTATGTAGTGAATGGGAAATTCAGGAGTTATTTCTACATCACAGCTGTTAGAGAGTACTTCATTTCCACTCCCATGTAGTTAGGAATTCCTTCTCTAAAAATAATGTGAGCTACTAATATGCTTCATCCTTTTATCTTCAACAACCTTATGTTGATTTATACAAAAGAATCCCTACAGAAAGGGAGAGCACTAGAACAAATGTTACATCCTAATAAAGATTCCTACATGCAGAAGAAAAATCTTGAGGAATGGAGCTGTCTAAACTATCATTTTGGCTTGACTTTGGGAAAACAGAATCAACCATAAAACCAGATAAGTAAAAGAAAGAAACTTAGAGTGACTCTTGTACATATTCAAGTGCACTATCTCATCTTCAACATCTAGATTTAAAAGAAATAAAGTACATTAATTCCTACTATCAAGTCTAGACAGTGATAAAATATGTTTCAGCCCCATATTGCTGTCCCACAGGGACTGATGATCTTTGCACAGGGGAGAAGTTTCATTCACATAAATATGTAATTCTGGCAGTTTTACAGCACAGAATCCCCCCATTTAAAATAAGAAGTTCCCTGTGTGTCAACAAGCCTTTCTTTGCTAAGATGGAAGTGCCAGCTTAGAAGTGAGTAGCAGAGATATTTATTACTGAGCCACTGGAAACCAGTGACAATTCATAACCAGTTTTACCAGGAGGCAGCTGATTATCAGATAGAGTGACATCAGATACTTCATCCTTCTGCTTCTTTGTAGTTGGTACAAGGTAAGGCAGTACATGGGTTTCCTAATCCATCCCTGTGTGCAGCTGCTGTGTAACTCATTCTTTTACTTATCAGAAGTTTATCTACCACTCATAAGAGATTCAGCTGTTTTTTTTTCCCTTATTGAATTGACCTATAATAATTCTTTCATTTTTTTATGGAAGCACCCCAGTTTCAGTCTCAAAATCTTCCCACACCAGGATGCATGTGCAACCTGAAAATTCAGGTAAAATTCTGATACTGTTCAGTTCTTGGATAAAATGTTCAGAAGACACTAAGTGACTTAGGGCACCACTTCTCAGCTGTAATAAAAACATGTAGGAATTTATGTCTCAGTGAAAATCTCAGGAAGCCATCAGCCTAGAAGACCATAGGAAATAATTTGAATTAGATCTCAGGCCACACAGGCACTTTTGAAGATGCTGTCCTTATTTTTTAATTGAATGAGGACCTGAGAATAGGCTGAGAATGGACTGAAGATGATTTAGTCACTAAGTCTGAGGTCTGTGCTGAGTGTTGTACAGTTGAGTTTTTCTCTCCAAGAAGAGTCAGAATTTGTTAGATTAACATACTCAAACTACCAAACTCAAAAAAGTTTGCTTACGGGTGAAAAGCAGCAGCATTTGTGAGGATAAAATTCCTAATCCTTTATGCAATAGATCCAGGGCACTGTGAGCTAAATGCCATTTCTCCAGGCTTTAAACATACATGCACTTAAATCAGCCTTCTGGGATATAGGAGTGTCTGCACTGGAAGTTCGCCTGAAGTTTAAAGCACTAAAATAGAATTTCAGACATTGCAGAAGTCATCTGATTTTAGAGAAACTGTAGCCATAGGATTAACTATTGCTCACCCAAGTTTACAGCAGCACAACACCCTTTATCTTTAGAAGAGAGGCAAGTGCTGTCAGGGCTGAGGGGTGCTCAAAACTGTATGGACAAGCTGGCAGTGATTACAAGCTCTGTCTTTTTTCACCCTATAACTCTGAATTTCAGCATTAAGGAACACTTGCATTAGCTGTTGGAATCAGTAGGAAGCAGACATTAACAAGTTCACCTAGAGTATAGCAACAGCCTGCATGTTTACAAAGCTGGCATGCAATTGCACAGACTCTTGCTGCTTCAGCTACACTTACTTCTGGATCCTAGTCCTCCTCACATGTGCTGGCTGGAATGGAGATGGGGGAAACCACCCTGAAGGTCACACCACCAGGAAGACACTGGGCTGGTGCTGACTGTAAGCTGCTAATGGTCTTCACCTAGGAGATGGTATTTATTGCAGCATGCCTGATTGCTTTAATTTTTGCTTTATTTCTGGATACACCCAAAACTCAGAGCCCATTTCTTCCTTGGTTGCACATTGCCTGGTACATGTAGTTACTTTCTAACTGATCAATCTTGTCAACAAGAAGGTCCCAAATTTCATTCCTCTGGATGTGTAAAGTGAATCACAGTGACAGGTCTCAGGTATTCACATCTTTCACATTTTAGTCTTAGACTGTGGCTAAAATACCATATTCTCACTGTCAAACACAGGATTCAACCCAATGGCTCCAACTGTCACATCTACCATGAACATGCACTGCAAGGGAAAAAGACAAAATTAAAATAAATTCTAGTCCTAATACTGTGAAATCAGATTAGTGCAGAATTGGCAACTCTGAGCCGATATGTGATAGTGGTGATGATCACATTTAACCCCATTAGTCATTTCTGATTTGCTTAAGCATGTGCATCATGCTGGACAAAAAATATTCAAAGAGACGAAATCAATATGTTTCGTTTAACACTGGGTGTGCCCTTGAATCTTTCACAATGACCTAAAATGCTAACATCCAGATTTAATCCAAGTTTTTATTCTGCTTCACAGAGATAAGCAGAATGGAAAATTCCTGACTCCAGCATTAAGGAAAGAAGGCATTTCAGTCATCCTGCTGATATAATAAATAGTATTTTGTGTTACACAGTACACCCAGTGGCACCGTTAATAGCTCATTGATCTTCTGTACCTAAAAGATTGCAGCAGGGTTGTTACCCAGCACCAGTTAACCAGAACAATAGTTGTGACTGGAAAACTATTGAACACTTTCCATGCTGATGTTAAGTCTTGTAACTGCTCTTCTTCAACTGAGAGACTGTGCTCTGACCTGTCATGAGACAACTCCTCTTCAAGCAGTTTCTTCACGTTTTCTGTTAGTCTCTTTTTTCTCTCCTTCCAGTGAAAACGTAAGTCCAGCAGTGATTTTGGAAAGCATCACAGCTGTTATTCTCATTCTGAAGTAAAACCATCAGCTCACAGAGCAACCTACTCAGCTTTTCCTTATGACACTACCATTGTGTGGGTCCGTAAACCATCCTGCTTCTCAAAGTCTGTGCAGCCAGTAGCTGTTGTGTTGTTTTATTTGTCTCTTTGAAAATTTTGGTTTGGGATAAAACTGGAATTTTTCTCTTGGACAATGCTGCAGGGGGGAGAAGGGATAAAAGTTTAAGAAAGAGAAAAAGCCTGGTGGTCAATAAATAATGAAAAACATCAATGCTACCAGTGATGCAGCTGAAAAGACGTCATGAATCAATGAGTCAGCTGGACAAAGGCATGTTGAGAACTAGAAGTCAGGAAAACATGTAGATATTTGGCAAATCTAATGAGCTCCAATAACAGATATATATAGTAGGGCTGCATGATGTGAAAGATTAATCTCACAGGCAGGTTAACCCTTTGACAATGGCAGGCACATTGCCGTCATCTTCCTAATTACTGACTGAGAAACAAGATAGGAAAGTCCTTCTCATTGGGTGACAGTGATGTGAAATATTGGCTGATCAGTCACTTTTGTATTCCTCCCTTGCACTGTGACAGTGACATTCACATGAAAAACTGTTGTAAACTACTCAGTACAGGACTATCCAAGTAGGCTCATCCTAAGAATGGATTTCTTTTCCCTTCTAAATTTCTTTTCCCTTAGCAGAGCAGGTGTGATTTCTATTATCATATTGACAGACCAGTTCCAGACCTGCCAGTGTAGTTTTCATGGAAGCAGGCCAAGACCAGTAACCATCAGTGACACCCAAAGATACAGAAGGGCAGATCAGAATTGTCAAAATCAGGCTCTGCCATCTCTACAAATAGTCAAGGCAATCCTATGGCAATCCTGCCTGTGGGAGTCTTGCACAGAAATGTGCAAGTATACTGAACCAGGAGTCAGGACACTGAGATAAAACCTATTCATAACACTACACAGAAGTGGAAGATCAGATTAAAACATTTAATCTGCTTTAAGAGACCTAATTGTGCATCTTTCATAGTGAGGAAAACTGCTTATATGCGATTGGCTGTCTGTACACTGGTGATATTTTTCAGGTTGGTACCTGGTAATTAGCAGTGGATAGGTTAGAACCAGTAGGCGTTTTCAGCATCTTATTTCAGATAGTATCTTTGTTTTTCATTCCGTTTCACAAAGAATTGAGAAAGTGAAATAAAAGAATTTCCCTATTTGCTTCTACCTAAAAACTGCTCTGGTTAACCTCTATGTGATGGGGTCAGTATCCTCAGAAGACCCATAGAGGGTTACTGAGAAAATATCTAACTAAATACTGTCCCCAGACACTCTAGGGGATGTTACTTTCTTTTAGAGAGGTTAACACAAAACCATTTTAACACAGAAAAGAGGTTAATGCTGCTATTGATACTTCTGCTAACTGCTCAATTTTTTTTCACCCCAGGATAGGAAAAGGCTATAACAGACACTAGAGAAAGGAGAAAATACAAAGTTTAGGAAATGTAACACTGAATGTCAGCAAAAGACAGTTCAGTTTCACCAGTATCAATTGTAATGCATATCATCTTTGTTTCAGATGCATGAGAGCAGAAAGAGTTTTCAACATAGGATTAGAATTTGGAATTAAATCCAGCCCTTATCCCAATCCTGTTAGAGTCTTGACTACTCAGGTGTTGGGAAGTTCAGGTGTTCACCAGAAAAATGGTGCTCACACTGCTTACTCATTGATTTCTTTGTTTTCCATATGGCAGGGCATCACATTGAGCTCCTCCTCTCCCCAGAAATTGGAGAAACAGAAGAATCTGAAAACACAAACTGTTGTCATGGTGTTGTCTCTATTCACACAAGGGGTTTCTTAGCACAGGATGATCAGAATCTTAGTGATGGTCTCTGGATGCCATAACAATATTGCATTTGAAATATATACTAGTTTTTTGTCATAAATGCATCTACACATCCTACAGGGACCAGAAAAAATACCTTGCATGTAGGTTGTTAACCAGCCCAGATAAAATTTCAGATGTTTGGAGGGCAAGATTCATGAGCAATCTGCAGATTGAGAATGATGCAATTCATTAGAAAATGCATTTGTGTCAAATTTACACAACAGAAAGGACTGACATCTGAAGGAATTATCATGAATGACTTATACAGTTTGAGTCAAAACAGACCATGAAAAGTCCTTCCAGCTCGTAAAGCAATTTATGGCTGATAAAAATGCTAGCATTCAGGCAGTAAATCTCTATCAAAACTAAACAAATTTATTACAGTGTCTCAGAGCTTAATACTTCCTTTTAACAGAGTAAAACCACAAAATATGTGCAAGTTATGTTAGTGGCATGTGTCAATGGCAGAAAAAGAGAGGTTTTGAGATGGAAGGAATACCACACAACATACCTTCTGTGCATTTAGTGAACATCAAAACCAAGCAGATTCTAACTGCAATGTTTCTTATTGCAGTTTCCTGAAAAGGCTAAAATGTCAGCACTCAGAAAGATGGAGGAAGGAGTACAGGACTATCCAACCAGTCTCTTTTCATCCCAGTTTTATAATCCAAACAGTACAGTTGAGCAGATTCATGAAGGGAAACAGAAACCTTACTATTAGCATTTGGAAGTGGCATGCTTTGGAAAGAAATCAAAATTGAAGTCACAGTTGAGTTATCAGTCCTTAAACCCTGCCCAGATGATCTATCTATTTTAACAAAAATTTGCACACTCAAAAGCACAGGACTTAAAGGCTTGCAAATTCTCCAGCAGATGGTGTTTTATTTATGCATCACCACTGGGCCACATTTGCTAAGGCTGGCATCTTTTTATTCTTCTGCCCCAAAATATTATTATTATAATTTGTATATCTAAGTGTCAGACTTTCTGATTTGGCTGAGCTGCCTCTCATCACTAGAACAGGCAAAACTGGCTTTAGGCCATTTATATCTTCCCCTGGAGTTCAGAGGCAGCCAGATGTCAGTCCAGTACCTTGCATAAATTAAAGCAGCTTCAGGAATGCTATTTCCTGTTAGCAACACACATACAAGGCTGCTCTAGCACCCAGGAACAGCCAAGAGGGCAGAATGCTCCAATTATGTTTCTTTTGCTCCTGATATTTCCTTTCCATTAGGGGAATGCAAAGCACAATGTGGTTATTGAAAAGTCACTGCTTTATGTCATAGATTTAATTAAAAGTAAGAGTATTAAGAGATAAAAGGTACCAGTTTCATGGCATTGTAGGACTGGGACAAAGAAACTGTAGCATGGCTGGAGTTTTATTATCAAGCATCAGATTTGTCTTTTCCCTCAATACCAAAGAATACAGAGGACAACATTCCACTTTCTGAGATATATGGGATACCTTCTATGACAATGAGATACTATTTTATCTAACACATCTCACACCTCAGTAATTTAGGGTGCAGTCTTGTTACATGTTCCAAGACATAAATTACAACAACAACATTCAGATGCATAACTACATTCATAATTTCACAGGTTTTAAAGTTGGAGTTTGGGTTAAAGCCAGTCTGAAAAAACCTGAATATAATATGTGTATATGCATGTAGGTAGAGGATGTAAATTTTGACTGGTTTTCAAGGGAACAACAGTAAAACATTGCCAAAGGGAAAAAACTGTGTCTACGATATAATCCATCTCAGACATTATTTCATTATCAAGGTAATTTTCTGTCTCTGTGGCAATAATTCACTCAAATAATGCTAAAGTAAACTGTCCCTATTTGTTTCATTACACTTCTAAAGTAAATCTTCATTTGAAGAGCCTACTGAAACAGAAAGTGAATGCTGGATTGAAGGGGCTGTGTCTGGAAGCATTATGAGGGAAAGCTAATGTCTGAGTCATCAGGAAATAGGGATTACATCTGCTGCATAATCACATGCATGTAAAGAGACTGAAGGATGGGAGGAAATAGGTACGTGTATGTGTGTGCATAGTGCTGTGTGTCTTTAGAATAGAAAGTGTGTTTTCCTTCTGTGTTAATATATTTCTATTTCTTGACACATCTTCACAGAACAGGTGGCTAATATTTTGTATGTCTCCTCTTTATTACACATTCCATTCCTTCAGTCCTATTTCTTGTAGAGATCCTTTTGCTGCATAGTCCTGAGCACACCCAATTTCTGTAATGAAAATTTTTGGCATGAAAAATAATGACGTAAAAAGGTTTCTTTAATTATTGTATCAATATGCATTATAGAACTTAATTAAGATCACCAAGACAACATTAAGTCTGGGGTTTTTTAATGCCTGCCTTGAAATTACATCTATATTATTTATACATGTTTCCCAAGAAACATTATAAATCATCAAATGGGGAAAAAAACTTGACTTTCTGTTGCACAGAGCAATGCTGACATATATCATTGGGTGTCTGGAAACTTGAGATCTACCCCTGCCACTAGGCTTAAAGCAGAACTCATAGTAGTAGCAGGCTAAAGTCCTCTCCATGAGTAACTCTGAAAGAGAATGGGATGTTTTTGCAGAGGGTTTCACTGATATTTGCTGACAGTAGATTCAGGAAATCTGGGTTCCACTTTGGGATCTGGCAGCAAACCTGTCCAGTGACTGCAGTTTTCAGAAGGGGAAACCTTTCTGTGTTTTTATAAAAGACATTCCTCATGTCTTTTTAGACTCTAGTTCTCACCCTGCTAGACACACTCACCTCACCTCAGTGGAAGATCAAACTCCCAACAATTTCAACAACAGCATACTGTCAAGTCATGTTGGGGGACAGCTGCATCAGTGAAAACTGAATTCTCAGAAAATTTAAAAAGAAAAAAATAACTAAGATTTTCCTGTTAAACAGATATGAACTGCTTTTACAGACATGGCCGAAGACTGTCTATGACATAAGAACTAAGTGCTTCTAAAATTCAAAATCCTAATCCAAACTATAAAGCATTAGGAATTTTGAAAAACAACTTCTCTATCTTCCATCTTTTTTCTATTTTTTTGTTTGGTTGGTTGGTTGGTTTGGTTGGTTTATTGTTTGCTTGCTTGTTTTTTTTGATTTTGGATTTGGGTTTTGGGTTTTCTTTGGGGTTTTTTCCTTTTTTGGGGGGGATTTTTTTCTTATCTTGTACAATACCAAATACTCCTCTCTCTGGAATATTTTTTTCCCATAACTTCATTCATCAAATCTGCTGACCCAGTCTGTTTAGGAAGAACACTACATTTGAAGCAGGCATATAACAGGGAATATGTTAAATCATTAGAGATCACAAAAATAATTGGTGGCTGAAAATCAAGCCTCTCTAAATGGGATGCATCAAGCTGGTATTGCCAGCGGGCTTACAACAATGTACTCCACATAAAGTAGTTGAGAGAGTTAAAGAAATGTTTTGCACTTAAATCTTCAGCATCAAACTGGACACATGCACATTTGTGCCTTTCTTGAAAATCACGTGCATTGACTGTAATGTGAAAAAAACTCCACAAATATTAAGAATTTAAGTGAGGCAATGATTTAGCCAATGTGTTCTTGATCCAACTGCTTTGACCAGAAGCTTGAGATGAATTCATAACAGAGAATAATAATGATTCTTCACCCTTTACAAATGTAGCTTCTCAGCTCATGGCATTCTTTATTTTTCTTGAGTGTTGTTGAAAGAAGATAAATCTGGATTTATTCTTGTTTCTTTAACCAGTTAGGATTGATTAAAAGCTTTTCTTCTTGGCCTTGTAATTACATGTTGTGAAATTCCAAGTTTTTCTTTTTTTTCTAACAATAGTAATTTTGTATTTGCACCAGTGTGTTTAGAGCTCTTCTGTACAAACAGCTTCTCAGACTCCTTTCCCTCTTTTGGTGAGCATGTGAGACCAGTAAAGGGAGAGACATAAATTAGACAGGTTAGTTTTCTAACTGGGGAACAGATGCTAGGATGCTCCAGTATTTTAGTGGTGACTGAAGCAGGTTTCAGGATAATCTTTTCATTTAAGTGTCTGGAAATTGTATAAAGATAGCTCAGTTACTTCTGATACTTATCCTGGCTGTCTCAGGACGTAGTTCCACATCTTTTAGCTCCAGCTGTTCCAGCTGAGAATTTTACTCCCCACAGCTGTTCATCATTGCATTCAAACTGGAATTTACTACCTTCTTTGATCTAAGTGGAGATGCTCACATGAGCAGTCTCCAGCTTGCTATATCCAGGTCAACTAACCTAGTTGAAATGCTGGGCCTGTTTGTCCCCATTGTCAGGTATCAGTTGAGCCTATGGATGAGGGGGAAGAACACTTATGGCTATGGGGCAGGAAGGGTGAGTGAGGAGCAATAGATAATTTAACCACTTTGGGAAGCACATCTAAAGTCAGGATGAAAGTCAGGTCCAGCCTTGAAGTAAGACAGCCCCTTGACTCTGCAGGGTGAATGCAGAATATCCAGATGCCTCTGTTTCATTCTCATCTTGGAAAATATCTATCAGCTAGTCCCAAGGCTCTTGCTTTGAATGTGTTTGGAGCTGTCTATAATTCTGGCAAGTTAATCACATCTCCAGAGCATTGGAGCAAAGATCTTCAGAATATTTTCATTTTTTAAGCAGTCTTCTATTGTCAATACTATGAGCTGAGAAATAATGAAAAGGAGACACCGGCAAAGAAGACTCATTTTTACTAGGTGATTTGACAAGCTCTACCAAGGTAAAACAAGAGTGAAATTTTAGGGAAAGAAATATCTCATGCTTGGATGCGAGTCTCCTTTCTTCCTCTGCTTGCTTTGCCCCTACCAAATTTCCTCACAGAAATCAAATTCCACTCCAATCAATTTTTAAAATGTTGAAAAGTCTCCACCACAGAAACTCTTCACTACATTTCAAAGGTGGATGGGTCCATGTACTGTAAGTGAAAACAGAAACCAGAAGCCATAGCTAGGTCCTTGGTGATCCATGAAACATTCAGGGATCACAAAGTAGTGAAAAAAAAAAAAACAAAACATTGAAAAAAATCTATTCCAACAACTGATTTTCGTTTTCTAGAGTGAATTTTCAAAAATTCACCACCAAGCCACAGCTGTTAGGCTGGTATAGATAGACATGCGTGTAGAGTATTGCTATCTTCTCATCTTGTCCCCTATCATCTTTTTGCTTTCTCCACCACTAAAGCAGAGGAATGGATCTGATGACTCCAAATCTCTTTGATTCTATCACAGTATCCTGCAACTTTCTAGCTAAAGTGCTTATCAGTTAAATTAAAGATTTAGAAGAAGAAAGTTAACATGCAGGAAGTGAGAGTACCAGAATGAGACCAGGCTAATCTGTTTGTATATTGCACAGAAATGCATTCCTCAGCTTATCAAACTACTAAATAAAGGACAAAAAATGTGAAGAACTGAAGGTACTGAGAGCAGTAGTACTATCCATGACAGGAGAATTCTCCTTGCCATGGTTAGACTTAGAAAGCACATGGAGAAGTTTATGTCTCAAATGGTTCTGAGTGCACATTATTTGACTTCATTTATCTTCATTTATCTATTTGGGTGATCCGAGGCATGAGGGGGAGAAGGGAAACATGATTCTTCCTGCTACTTGTGAAGAGTCAAACTGAGTAATGCTGTTCTTGCTTCCTCAGGTGGATGGGAAAAGATCTTGTCCTCAAATATTTTTATGAGTTCCTTAGTAGTAGAAGAATCAAAAGCAAATTTGCTTCTGCTAGCTATTGCACAATATTTTCATTCTCCTTTATGATGCTCTGAAAACAATGCCAGTAGAAAGTACACAAGTTAATAGAAATCATGTGCCCTTCAAGCTTATCAGTGTGTACTTGGATCTGTATCATTAAGGCTTTACAGTCTATGTAGTTTTCATGATAGTGAGTAATGTGTATTTGAATTAGGAACTGATATACATGTTGCTCACATAACTTTTGACACAGTTGGATCAATATAACATTATACCTGCTGCAGCGATAAAAGGGTCAATAAAAGAATGTGCTCTTCTGAAACAGCCAAAACAACACCAAATTGATTATGGCCTTCAGTAAAAAAAAAAACAAAACTGGTCCATGTATCACTTCCCTCCACAAAAATTCTCGTGCTCATTTTTGCAGATTTGTTTCCCAAGAGAATTTATCCAGTTTCTGTGGAACAAACTGGCTGCGAAGGCTAAATCTGGTCACAGCCCAGAGGACCCTATTCCAGCTCAAGCCTATTTAGGAAGGGAACAGCAATTTGTTTTCAATGACTTCACTCACTCTTACTGCAACTTTTCCAGTAAAAGCAGGCGTTGTTCTTCTCCTGTGAGCTCAGCATGTCTTTCCTAATGTGGTCCTGACTAAAATTTTATATTAGTTACCGAAATAAGTACTTTTCTTTAAAAGTTCTTTATCTTTCATGTGATTATGCTGAATCATTGTAAAAAGAAAAAAAATACAATGAGCTATCCATATAAATAGTGAACGACATTAGATCATCACCACCGGTGCTGTTAAAGCAAATGTAAATACCTAATTATTAGCTAGCAGATCCAAAACACTGCCAAATAGTTTTTGGTCACTGTGTTTACACAGTGACAGATTCTCATGTTAGTCATATCCTTCTGAACAAATGTTTTGGATGGACTCTTAGATCAGTGTCCACAAGGAAATAGAAGGAGGCAGCCAAACTCTGTTGAATGCCTGCCATTGGCAAAGGTTAAGCATTTACAGTCACTCTCCGCCTAAGTATTCTAAGGAAATATTAAGGAGTGAAAAACAGAAGGCAAGGATGTTCTGTACTCTCTGCAACAATACAACAGGGGCGACAGAAGCAGCTCCAAAATAGCTGGTTATTGGGACAGATCCTTTTCCCATTAACGTCAATGATAAAACTCCCTCTTGGTCTAAAGGGACTAGGATGGTCCTTAAACTGACTAAGGAAAGAATAGAGAGGTCTTGCCTCTTCTCTTTTTTGCTTCCACTTCTTGTTCATGAGAATTCCCTTTGGGACTGAGTAAGACTGAGCCAGGAAGTAAGCATGTGCCTTAACCAGCCTGATAGGAAGACTAATACATGTTGCATCCACTTAATTTTCCTGAAAAACTATATCCATTTCCCCCATTTCTTTTTAAGCCATTTGTAGTACTTAAGTCTATTCTGTTCTGATTTAATTTGCTCACAAAATCAACCAGATTACAGCACTAGAGAAATTTTATTTGAATGAAAACAGTTACAGAGCCAGGATAAAATTTAAAACTTGGGCAATTTTGCTATTGCAGTCTTCTCACTACTCAACCATAAGGCCTTATGTTTTAGGACAACTTTATGTCCCAAACTTTATATATTATTCCTCACATAAACCTTATGTATGGGTTAAGGCAGAAGGATCTACATAATTCACTGACCAAGGAGCTAGACCTTGGCATTTCTATAGCACATTGAATATATCTGGAGTACCCCAAAGAATGGACAGCCATAGCAAAGTGCTTGCTGACAAGCAGGAGGGAGGGGATATGTCCGCACTCCAGGCAAATGGCAGTTATCCTGCATTTTGATCTCCCTCTCATCCTGCAACTAAGTAGAAGAGACTGACACAAAACAGGTACTTCACCATTCTTTGTCCTTCAGCATGGAAGACCCAAGGGCAGCATATTTTCAGTTTCTTTTGTTCTTTAGGTTAAAAATAAAATTTTAACATGGAGTAGGGCAGATATATATACCTAAAATTTAGACCCTCACCTGCCTTCACCCTCCAGTGTTTCACTTTTTTATCCTGTAATAAACAATGGATGAAGATTTGTGCATATACTGAAAGAATAAATCTTGCTCCTGAAGTCAGCCAGTGTCTGCAGAATGAAAAATTGCTTTTGCAAACCTCTGCTTTGAGTCTCTAAATAAAAAGCATCACCTGGAGTATAAAGGTATTGAGCAAATCCAAAGATGATTTTACATTACTATAGCATTTTCAGATTTTTAAAGATCATTTGGTTTTCATAAATTAGGATATGCTACAGCTCATAGTGTAGTCAATGGTGAGACCTGTGAACACCAGTATAAGATAGATTGGACTGTTACTCTCTATGCAGAAAAGTATGTAGCAGTAAGCAGCAAACATGGGATGTACCAGCTCTGCCAAGGTAGCAGTGTGGGCAGGAACCACCCACCAAGAAGGATCAACTGGGATTGTGGGACCAAACATCACATCCTCCCTCATTTCATTCTGGTCTGCCAGTGGTGGCGCTTTCTTTAGGAAAAAGATGGTGGGATGGAGCAAGTTCACAAATATTTCTGTCCCTGCCAGATATCCATTGATTTTCATTCCATGAACATCCACATAAATAACTGGCTGATACCAAACCAGAGAGCCTTCTAAACCACAATTCTCTTGTGATCAGCCAGACTTTCCAAAATCTGCTCCTTGTGCCACAAACATGGAGTACACCTTTCCCCATTTTTGCCATGATCCTCCTGTAGTGAGAATCAGCTCCAAGTTATTCTTTAATTTCTCAGACCACAAAAACTCCATGAGGGAACGGAAA
Source organism: Turnix velox (assembly GCA_013400935.1). Classification (NCBI taxonomy): domain Eukaryota; kingdom Metazoa; phylum Chordata; class Aves; order Charadriiformes; family Turnicidae; genus Turnix; species Turnix velox. Next base: position 14,423 of record VZTY01005118.1, on the reverse strand, counting down.
TTTTTTGTCTGCCTCTGGCCTTTAACCTTTACACAGAACTTCTAAGCTTAGCAGTGACATACAAAGCAACTTCCCTGGAAGCCAGAAACATCAGAAAACATTCCCTCACCAAGACCAACTTGCGGCACCCAAGACTTTTGCTCATATTCCACTCATATCACACATACTTTACTACATTACTACATTACTACATTACTACTTTACTACATTTTTGAGCAGTAGGTTGCACTGATGGGAGGCAAATTTGGCACATATTGTCCAAAGCATTAAGTCCAAAGTTTTAATTCTGCATTTAGACTAATAGAGACATATTTGCAGATGATATTGCAGCTCTCATTCTGATATGAGGGTCCATGCCTGTTTAGAACTGCTGAGATAATCATTGAAACTTTTCTTGATCAGTTAAGGACCAGTAACAACCCATAACTAGCCCAGATGAAGTTAGTTTTCCCTGTGAACAGTTGAGTTGTAAGAATTTGTATTTCAGCTATACAAACTATTCTGAACATTAAATTCAGGTTAATCCTCCACCAGCACTAAACCAGGGTGGTTTAGATATGTATTTTTAAAAACAATACATTCAGCACATTGTTGGCTTACAAAAATTAGAAAAAAGGAACAGAGAACTGTCAGTCTTCCAGAGAAAGAGGTAATTTGATGATTCTTTACATAAATTTAACATTTCTTCATCTTTTATAGATGGAAATTTGCAGGTCATTAGTCCCTTAATGTAGTATAGCTATTGGTTGTAGGGATTTTGTGCAAATGTGCATGTGTGTGCATCTGTGTGTGCACCAAAAAAAAAAAAAAGCATTAAAATGGTTGAGACATGGAGAAAATTGACTGCTGCATAGTCACCAGTTTTCATAAAGATTTTTACTACACCCTTGGTATTATGGATCTATAATATGCAAATGTGTAGTGTCATTAATATGCATTTTCTGCATACACCCTCCTTAGCAGAGTATGTTATGGGAATACAAATTAAAAACAATACACTCAACTCAGCTAAATTTTAATGGCCCGTTGTATGAGTGATCCCTTATTGGGATCTTTGTCTTCAATATGTCCCTCCCTTTTCCACATCCATTCTCTTTATTTGTTCTTCCTTTCAGCCATACCTCCATAGCTGAATTATTTAAATCTCAGCATACAAATTAAAGTAATATGCAGCTTCCTTCTTGTTAACTTTAATGAAGGTGTCTGGCACAAGAAGAGAAAAAGGAGATCTAGAAATAAGTTCAGCCAAGAGTCCCCATGGTGGAACAAGCTGTGAAGCCCAATTTTGCTGGGTAAATTTGTCCAAACATTACTTTGGCTTCTGTTTGTCACTGATGGGAGCTTAGGCATTACCTAACTGAGGTGAGTCATCAGAGCACATCCCCTGGCACTCTTCTCATCTTACCTTCCTGGCTGCTTGTTCAGGGAAAATAGCTTCTGATACCTTCACTTCATCCAAAAAAACCTCAGTGCAGCAGCTCTGCAGAGAGAAACTCATTTCATCCAGCAAACCAGATAAATAGCTATCTCTGGAAAACGAAAAATACTGACTTGCATACACCAGTGGCTCAAACTGGTAGACACAATTACTAGTCTGAGTTTTCCTTTCTACTTCTCTAATGGAGATTACACCAGTGAAATAGTGATAGACCTCAGCATGAAATATTTCTAAATCACTGAAAACCACAGTTCAGTATTTTAAACTTGTATGTGTTGATTTAGATGTGTTCTAGGCTGTCTTCAAGTGAATCCTTCCAGGAGACAGTTCACAAGAAGCTCAGTCAGACAGCTGGTATTAGGCAAAGTAGATGCCATCCAAAATAAAACTACGCATCCTCAATGGTCAGTGCCTGCAGTCAAACCTAATACTGAGCTTGCTCTTTTCATCAGTGTTCTCTGCCTTCAGGCTGTAAACTAGTAGATTAGATGCATCTCTGACCACACCATGGGAACAGTATCACTTGGCAGAGGGTGTGAAAAAGACTGGTAGGAAAGGTAATTCTCTCTACTGCTGAAATTCAATATAACAAAGAATTGGTTCAAAGTCCTCAGTGGTCACTAAATGTTTAGCATACTAGCAGTGTATCCTCAAGTATGTGAGAAAAATCTTAAATAAACTGAAAAAATTAATAACAAAAATGTGCCTCTGTAGTTTCCTTGGAATTAATTATTCAGTGATGGAAGCCTGCTGTGGTTTAACCCCAGACAGCAGTTAGCACCATGCAGCCACTTGCTCACTCCCCCAGTTGAGATGGGATTGAAAATCTGAAGAGTAAGAGTGAGAAAAAAAAAAGACCTTGTGGGTTGAGATAAAGGCAGTTAAATAAGTAGAGCAAAACTCATGCATGCAAGCAATGCAAAACACTGCTTCTATCATCAGGTAGGCATCAACCACCTCCAGGAAAGCAGGGCTACTTCACGCCTAACAGTCATCAAGCTGAACATCCCCTCTTCCCTCTTCTTCCATCAGCTTTACATGCTGAGCATGATGTCACATGGTCTGGAATATTGCTTTGATCAGTTTGTTCCAACTTGCACCCTCAGGCTACCCACTGAAGGTGAGGGTAAGGGGACAGGACATAAGGTGCAGAAATGGCCTTGACTACTCAGTAACAACTAAAAACACCAGTGCACCACCAAAATGTTTCTCATCCCAAATCCACAACGTAGTATTATACCAGCTGCTAATTAAAAAATTAACACTATCCCAGCTGAAACCACACTACCACCAGTGTTGTTTTCCTTTACTTGGCAACCACTGCCCCAGAGCTTAATCCTTCCAAAATGCAACAGGGAGAAAAACAGCCCAGCAAGACGCTCTGCTATGCTAATTGGGCTTCCCAATATGGCATGAGGACATTTGTCACTCAGCCTGCTTACTCAGAGTGCTGCATATTCAAGCTGTTTCAGCAGGTCTTTCTACTCTTAGGGGAAATTAAGCTGCAATCAGATTCTGCAGTCATCCAGGTCTAGACTGTGGTATTGATCACAGAACAGATAAACTGAAGGAACAAGGCTGAAATGGCCTCTTTGTATACAAGTGCAGTTACTTGACAAAAAATGACCTTTTGTGGATGCAAACCTGCTATGAGAAGGCATAATGTGGTTGATTCTGAAAGTTATGGAATAGCCAGGAAGACATTACACAGGAAGAGTATACTTGTTTTCATTTTTTTCTCACATCAGCTTTTTCCCATCAATCTTGACCAAAAGCCTGAGTTATACTAAACTTTGGAGCAGTGACCAGGATCTCTTCTGAATTTATAGTCATTAATTATGATGCCACTTGTACAAATTCCATCACATGTTTGAAGGAAAGGAAAAAATGTGTTGCCCTGCTGCAGAGATTGTAGAATCTTAGACACAGTTTCTTCATTCTCAAATGCTTTAATAAATTTCAACTTCTGATTACAGCAGGAGTCTAAAAGTTGAAAACGCTAGAAGACTCAGACAAGTTCCCATTGTATACCAGAATTTTCAGTGCAAGTCCCTGTTAGTTTTAATTCCTTTATCAATAGTTGATAACTATTGCACAAAGGTTACTGAAATTCTTCATGCTTTGAACTAATTTTATCTTAGCTATAACAGAGATGCTGACCAGTGAAGTAGGAATGAGATGACATAATGAAAACAAAAATTTTCTTCTAGGTACTAGAACTAGCTGATAATTAGATGTGAAATGTAATATTCTCAGTATCCCAGTTCAAAGATGAGTGGAAGAGGGTATGTAGTGTGAGCCAATCTCTATTTGTAAAAAAATAATAAAAGCCTATATATAAAATAATGATCTTGAACATAGGAGTATAAAGGACAGTTTTGACTTTTAGAGAGCAAGTGATGACAGAGATAGAGATGGCAGTTGTGAATTAGGGTACTATTAGGACACAACTGTAAGTTCACTAGAAAAGTATTGAGTCAGTAAACAAGTATTTTATTCTTAACTAATATTTGTGGTGTGCACTATAGAAGCAACTTAAAGCAAACTGACATTCAGTTAATAGATGCAGTCAGTAAACCAAGGCTGTAGAAAGAATATGGTACGCACCACTATAAATGAAAAGAAATTGACTCATACTGAGGATAATCATAGCTGTGTTGTTTAATAAACTTAGAAAAGAAAATAAGTGTCCAAATAATGTGTGATACTATCTTATAAACTTATCTGAGTTCAAAACCTCCTACATACAAATCTTTCATTTGCAAAAAAACCCAAAATTCACATACCTACTGAAATAAAGAAACCACATACAAAACAAGCACACTTTAGAATTATTTCCTTTAATTTCTTATTTTCTACAAATTTCAGAGAGGTAAAATAATATTGATCCATCTGAAAGAGGTTCAAAGAGATTTTATATGCATTTGCATCCTAGTCTCAGGAATACTTGATACATTACTCCCTTCTCTGTGAAGAAGTGGCTGTGAAGAAAACCCTTGGTTAACTCTTGAACAAAGACTGGAAACTGCTCAGAAATTATTTCCCCTTCCAAATCCCTGCTGTATCTGTCAGCAATGAGGTTTCTGTTGTCCTCAGTGCTGCCACTGCCATAGGAGAGTCCCAGGATGCCAGAGCCCTTTTTCATAAAATCTTTGCTATGGTGGGATAGAGCAAGAGCTGCTGACAGCATTATTTTAAAGTTTAGATTACTTTCGAGCTTACAACAAAAAGACTTTGTGCCATAGGACCTCACTAGTGCCAAAGATCTATCCTTCAAATCTAGCAGTTAATGAGTACTCTCCTCTGCCTGCTGGAGAGGAGAAATGGCTTGCACATCTGAGAATAAGCAGCATCCACACTGTGCCTGAGCAAAAGTTTAAAAGTTCACATGAACATCACCATACTTCCAAAGTTAAAAAAAAGCAAAATTGAGGCAGTATTGAATAGAAAACCTAAGAGACCAAGAAATTCACTGCAATAACCACTTGAATATCAGGGTAACCCTTGCATCTCACAGCAAAATAGATTTTTAGTAGAAAAGAAAATCCCTTGGACATCTGAAAAAAAACAAATCTGAAAGAGTGGGTCACAGCAGACAATTGAAAATCCCCCATGCCCCAGTCAGCAGCCAATTGACTTTATTGCTGCAAAATAAACTCAAACCAGCAGCTGGCAAGATAGTTCCCATCAATCATCCAGTCTGCCACCTTTAAGAGGAAGATGGCAGGTCACAGTGCCCCTGGCTAAAGGCAAAAAAGAACTTCTTCAGTGAAACTCTAAGAAATAAAAAGAACTTCTTCACGGAGCCTCATTCTGGTCCATCTGAATTGGTTTTGAAGCACCAGTCTCTGAACCACTTGCTACAATTAGCACGTCTCTGTCCTCATTCATATTGGACCCTGCTGGTTCAAGGCCTGTGTGGATGGTTCATCTGGCACCCTGATGAGATCAGTGGAGGAACATAAATACAACAGAAGCTACTGTCATCAAAATAAGCTGTTTCTTCAGCATAAGAAAATGACTAATTTACATTAAAAAAATGTGATGTTTCAGTTTCTCTTTCTATTACCATTAATGTCAGCTCTGGAGTTTCTCAACATTCAGATAAAAAAAACCAGTAGGTATGGCACAGTACTAGCGAGGATCAAAAATTCACACAAGGAAAACTAATTCAAGCTCAGAGATTATTATTTTCTCAGCTGAAATGTTCTTGATTTTTTTTCTATTCAGTTGAAAGCATATTGAGTCAGGAAAGTGTAAAAACTTTGCAAATAACTTGCTCAAATAGAGTTTGCCACCTAAGGAGCTGAGTGGCTTTTGAAAAATTTATTAAATCCCAATGCATCCGAGTATCATTCTACTCATCTGACAAACTGAGAAAAATAGGAAAGAGCGACAGTCAGAAAACAAGTTTGTGTCAAAGACTTGGACCAAAACCCAGAAATCTTGACCTCTACTTGTGAGAGATGTTACACTCCATTCCAAAGACTCTGGAGGTTATAAGAAATTTCTTTTCATATTCTATGCTATAAAAAAACCCTCATGTCAAACCACCTATTAACTACTTCAGGAAGCTATTGTTTGGACTTTTCTAAACAATTGCTCATTAAATGGCTTAAAATAGTTTTGTCTGATCAACTTCTTTCTTTCTGAAACAGAAATAAAGAAGGGAACATCTCTTTCCATTAAGCTAACAGCCACCTCAAGACTCATGTCTTTGAAACAGCCAACTTTGCAGTTCCTGTAACTTAGAGAAGTGGCACTCATTCTTCTCACAAAACTTTTAAGTTGGGACTGTATTGATGAGTTCATAATTCCTGCACTTCCTATGGGCAATGAACCTCCCCCTGACAAGCATCCCTCTTACAGAGCTTCTCTGGCAGCAGCTGGAGCCCAGGGAGAGCAGCACCCTGCCAAAATCATAAGAAAGCAGGGACTTCCAAAGTTGTTTAGAACATTCATCACGGGAAGAAAACTTATTCCAAGTGAAATCTTACATGTTGAAAAAGTCCAAATCTTAAGAAGTCTGTGTTCAGCCAACTTGACAGACTGTAAGGGCATTTGTCCTGGGGCGAATGGTCACACTATCAGCCCAAGGCTATCAGCCCAAATTTATCTAGAATAGCACAGTGGATGAATCATTGTGCTGGTAAAAACATCCCTGTGTGTACTATTAAGATAGAAAATGGGACTTGGAGGGAATTTAGCAGATCTTTAACTGGAGTTGAGTAATGTGGCCAAGTCCCAAGCTTCAGCAACACATGCTGCTCTGCCCTCCTGCTACTCAGAAAACAACGCCTCTCCTTGCTGCTTTACAGCCAGTTCACTTCCCTTCCTAATCCCAGGAAGTCACCGCCCACCCTTAAATGCTGAAAGATACAATTTAATCAAGCAGTGAACTGACAGTAGCATAATTTTACTTAAAGCACACACCAAGTCACACTTCAGAGCTATTTGAGGAAGAAACTAACCACAGCTTGGCAGCTCCCCTTTGCAGAGTTCAGGCTGGGTGGTCATTTGGGCCCAAGACAGTGTAGTCAATTCAGACATATGGCCACTAAATCAGCCCAGCTTGCTTGGGGAATTCAATTCTGCCAATACCCAGGACATCAAAAAGGAGATGCACACCTTCAACTCTTGGCAGCTCTGAGTAGCCTAGACCTGCAGGAATAACATGATTTTTTTTCTTTTTCCTCTTCAGTAGCTCATCTGTGGATAAAAAAGCATCAGCAGAAATGCAGTTCAGGCTGAACAGAATTTTTTTCCTGGCAAAATGTGCTCATTGAGACTTGACAAAGCAAAGTATTTGGCATTTTAAAATTCTTCATGATTTTTTTGACCCAATAGCATTTATCCCAATATCATTTTGACCCAATAGCATTCACATGAAGTTTAAGAACTCCATTCCTTTGTAGCTTTGCCATTCTTCATTATTCCCTCTACTTGTTCTGCCTCTTACTCTGCATTTATTCAGATTTTTCACATTTTCTCTAGGGCCTGTGTGCCATGCTTCTTGGTATGTTCACCGCTGTCTTAGGAGGAGGATCTGGGACACACTGCTCCTACACCCATTAGAAGGTTGACTAAGAGTGATAGCAGGTTTTGATCCCTTTGAGGCATAGTGTAACATCCAGGATATTCAGCGAGGACAATGTTCACCAAAGACCTTCTGAAGACCTCTGATTTAAAGAAAGATGGTCTCCTATGCTTACAGTAAGCAAGGAGCAGAAAAAGGACAGGAAGAAACAACTTCAAAAGCTGAAAATGCTTTAGCCAACAGTGACAGTTAAAGTTTACCATTAATGTTGTATCAACCTTTAATGTTGTGCTCCCAAGTAAGCTGCAAATCACAAGTAAGCTTTCACCGTAAGTCAGGAGAACACAAAGACATTGGAAACCAAACTGCTTCCTACATTTTGTTTCATCTTATTTCCTTCCTATTTCTCTTCCTCTTGTGTAAGAGGCTGCTATGTTATCCTTTGCGGTGCCAGCGTTGTCCAGATGATGTCCATTTACAAAGCAGGGGAGGGGAAAAAACATTACAACTAATATTCAACAGAGACAAAGAGAGGTGTGAAAAAGTCCCTGTCATACTTTGTCCTTTCATGCATGTCATCTCAAGGTCAGTAATTCCCACTACTTGCTAGCTGCAGCCACTGAAATTGAAATTAGTAGGCTTTGGGTCCCTTTAAATATCACAGAGGGAGACCCAAACCTCTTTAGCCATAAAGATAACATCTGCCTCAAAAATGGAAAGCCAGAGAAAAACCCCAAGCAAAACCTGTTGCCTGTAGAATGTAAAACATTAGGCAACTCATTAAATACTAAGCATATTCATCTAACAGAAATTTTAGAAATCCTGAAAATACAGTAGTTTTGATATCTCCATTATCTGTATATTTTTACAGATCTGTAAAAAATAGCTATCCGTAGCATACCTAGAAAAAAGAGGTCACGCTTACAATCAGATTAAAATACAAACGTGCCCAGCAGTAGATTATGCTAATTTCGACTGTAATTTTTAATATTTGTAATGCAATACATTACTTGATAGGATTTCTAAGCCTTTACAGAGCTTATTAGTCTGTCTTTATAAACCAAATGTCAGCTTTATCAAAGTCAGACATTAATTATTAGTGATGGGTGAACCTCGAAAGGTTCAGAGTTTTGGTCTGGTTTGACTAGACAGGCGTAAGACCAGCTGCTTTTTCAGATCATTTGGGTGGCAGATTTGGAGTCCTGATTCTGCAAATGTTACAAATTTACTGAAATGTACACATCTAGACAGGGCCTGCTGTGTTCGAGGAGACTCCTGAAGTGCATTCAGCTCAACCAGCATGGGGCTGCCTGACCCATCAGTGTCAGACTGCAGCATCTCAAACTTCCCACATCATCAGATGCTGCAGCACTCTGTAATTAAACTATGGGGAGCTGGGAATGTAACTAAAAATTAAAAAAAAAAAAAAAGAAGAAAGACGAGAAGGGGGGAAGAGGGGAGANTAACTAAAAATTAAAAAAAAAAAAAAGAAGAAAGACGAGAAGGGGAGAAGAGAGGAGATGGGATTATGATATGGTGAGGTATTATACTAATTAGGAGAAAGAGGAGTCATACCAATATCCCAGAACAGACCTGTATAAATTTGTATTAAATAAAGGATACATTAGGAGCCATAAACCTGTGAGCCTGAACCCACATCAGTTTGTTTGTGAGTATTGTGCTTGAGCTGTGGAGCCCAGCCTCTTAATAGGGTTTATTGGCTCAAAAAGGGGGAAGTTCTGCTTGAGCAGAGCACACCAGTGGGACTATATGGCTTTTGGGTTGACATTTGCAATAAAGAATACTGGGTGTGCCTGCATACATCAGTGGAGGCAGGCCTGAGGGGGACATGTGCTGAAGTTTTTGGTCTGAAAGTAAGATTAATTATAAGAAAATAGGAAAGTTTATTTTGTTTCTGTACTTCTGCGGGTAAGCAGAGTTTTACTAGATAGCAGAGATTTATTGGAGAAAACCTATGAGTACGACAATGCTCTTCCATGTCCTGCAACAACAGTCCTCCAGAAGAGGGTAACAGTGCTATTTCATTTAATTTCGTTGAATTTCTCTTTTGTTTTTTCTTTATCTTCCTCTCCTCTCCATTTATGCTTCTTCAGCATCTCCAGTCCTACAGGTAGCATGGCTGATGGTGCCAAACAAGGCAACTCAGATTTCTTCTTCACTGGTTATGCATGGTCCATCCTTTTCCCCTTTCACACTGAGACTGACAAGAGAGTGTTCCCCACAAACACACCTCTTTGTTGTTTTTGAGGTCATCATCTATAGAAAGGGTAATTCAAAAACCACAGATGAAAGCTCCTGATTCCCCATCCCTCTGTTACTAATTTTCAGTGCTGACATTGAACCCAGAGAAGAATGCAGGCATTTGCTACTGCATGTCAGCTGTGGTTTGGGAAAGATTAACTGAGCCCACATCCATATTGTGAAGAAACAGGCACATTCCTCCAGGGGATGGTTTCAGGTTATGAATCCTCCATGGAAGGGGGTCCCACGTTGTTACAGTTTCCTACTGGGAGGTCCTTTCTCAGTGCAGTAGCTTTTGAGAAAATTTCTGAGGTTCTTCTAACTTTCCACATCCAATCCAGGAACTTTAAGTTAAGGACATGAGGGTGGTTTTTTTCGTGGTGAAAACCAACCACCAGAAAAATAGTGACTGCGTCATTGAGTATGAAACTCCACAATAGATCTGGGCCTAAGTAATTGTTTCAGACTTAGTTGGTACAGCAATTGCAAAGCAGAAATCTTAATCTAGTTTGCCTGAATTCTAAGCTAAGACTCATTCTCCTGCACTAGCTGTAGGAGCAGACAAATACCATCAGCAGATCTTATTGTAGAGGGCCCACATCTTCCCCATAAGCATGTGGAGATAGGCAGTGGTGGAGAAACCATGGGTTTACATGAACCTGAGTTCACATCAGCCCAGATACACCCGTGTCCTCAAGTATGCACAAGGGCAGATGTTCCAAGCAGTTGTGTCAAAAGCCAAGTCAGATGCTAATGCCATTATTGTAGTAACAGCAGCAGAAAGCACATGGGTGTATGACATTAAATCTGTAATGAAAGCAGCAGTCAATGGCAGAGCAGATGTGATTGTAATCATATAGGAAATAGAGACAGCCAGCACAGCAGCAGATGGGGCTCTAATTGAAGCAAAGGCAGATAGCTACAAGGTGGAGGATGCTGTGGCAAAGCTGGTGAAACAGGTGCTACCATGACTGGAGTGGATCTGCAGCAGGATCTGCAGCAGCAGCAGATGCTGCAGCTACCTCGGAGCAACTGGACATATGCTCAGCGATTGGGCTGTGAGTGCTATTTGCTTTCATATTCCTAGCAGCCACTTCTTATGGAATGAGGCAAGTGTTTTTACCTTTGCACAATAATTTCCTCAAATAATTTATTGCAAAATAACCTCATTCATTCACTAAATGATTTGGCTCTAAGGTTTTAAGGCCAAAAGTCACCTCTGTGGCTATTTATTCTGACTCCTGATTTGCCAGCTACTCCATGTCACCCAGACTGGCCCATAACTCTCTACACACTTATCAAGGGAGACCAGTAAAGGGTAAAGGCCTCTTTTCTGGAACTCCTTTACATGACAAGATTTTGGAAGGAAAGCCAGTCTGACATCACCATATCCTTGTAAAAGACCTAGGTCAGTTCTGAGTCACATCAATATTAATGTCAGTTTGTGCTACTCCAGATGAAGCATTTCCTATCACAGCTTATGTCTTCTCTTGGCAATTTTGTTGTTTGCAAGGACTTTGTGATTGTCATTGTCATGAACAGTGGCTGAAAGCCCCAAAGTGACGCTAGTTGTTGTGGTCACAGTCTTCACTGCTGATGCTCACAGCTATAGTACCTGGAAGCCAAACTCATGTTCAAATAGGGCCAGTAACTTTGTAACAGCAAACAGCAATAGAGCTGAGGCACTTAGTGCCTTCTTTGAATTAGAAGTCTCTGGCCTCTGTGCCTAGTGAGGAGGTCCAAGGAGCAGAGTTGTCACAGAGGGTGACAATCAGGTCATGGATTACTCTTGGGAACTTGATCCTTACCTGGCCCATGGGATCAGATGGACTGCATCTAAAGTAGCGAGAAAACTGACTGTTCTCATTGCAAGGCTTCCTCTTTCCTTGAATAGCCATTCAAAGGCATAGCAGTCTGGCAGTCCCTACAAGGAAGTTGTCCACAAGACGGAGACAGGGTCTTCACATTGGTGCTTGGTGGGAGGGAAGAAAGATAATGAGCCCAAATCAAAAGCAGACTGGTTGTAAGGAAAAACTCTTTCCTGATGACACTAAAGCAGGGGAGCAAGCTTCCAGGAATGATTGTGTGGTTTCCTGTATAGAAGGATTTTTAAGATCCATCTGAATAAAACCCTGGTCAACCTTGTCATATCACAGATATTCCTACTCAGAGCAGGAGGCTGGATAGAGACTTCCCGAAGTCCTTTAGAAGTCAAGATTTTTTTTTTCCTTCTGTGATTTTAAATCCTATGTACCTTTTGTCCTTCTTCCTGCAAAGTTTGGAGATGAGACATGGTTTCAAGGCAGTCAGTTAAGTTTGCATATATAAGAAGCAGCTGTACTGTGTGGATTATTCATCATCTGTGTTGGGGAGGAGTTTTGAGGAGAAAGATTTTGGAGGGAGAGAAACATCATACAAAGAAGTTATTGGGTGCTCTAGAAAGTGACGTGTGAGGGACACAGAGGTCCTGGAAATGGTGAAGCCAAACCAGTCTTTAGTGTGTTCCTCAGTGCAGGAAGGGAGGCAGAGCAATGTCATGCCACTAAGATGAGACCATGATTGGATTTCTCAACAATGTCTAACCATTACCCCACTTCACAACAGCCTTGTAAAGGCCATTCAATGAAAGACAGAAGAAAAAGAATTTATGTGACAAATCCTTCCTCTACAACTTATACTGTTCTGTAATTGGAAGCTGTTCTATACCACAGCCATCTCCGTGAATGTATACTTCTCTCAGCTGCAGGGGAAGGTGACTGTGACACTCACTCAAATCTTCTCTGTGGATCGGGTAGCTCCAAGGGTTTCACCCACTGAACATGTCTGTCCCCAACCTGAGTCCTTGTTCAGCCCTCTGGTGGTCCGCTGTTGTGACCAGACAGAGATAATTTCATCAGATTAGTGGCAAAAATTATGCAAGCCTTTCCCAGACAGAGCACTATGTTTCAATAGTCTGGGCAAATATAAAGCAAAAACCAGTAAGAGTCAAAGCATAAAATTTTATCATAAGGCAATTTGTGTTCTTCAGCATCATAGAGTTATAGAATATGTTGAATTGGAAAAGATCTTCAAAGGTCACCTAATCCAAGCCCCTTGCAGTGAGCAGGGACATCTTGCACTAGATCAGGTTGCTTAGAGCCTCATCAATTCTGGCTTTGAATGTCTTCAGGGATCCTTGCTCAGAAGCCATGCATTCATATATGTGCTTGGGTTTGCACCTCAAAAATAGATCTTTTATTAGTAGAAGACAAACTTGAACACTGATATTCAGAAAGTTGTGAAATTGGAAGGTAAACAGAAAAATAATACTCTCCATGTGCTTTGAGATCTTTGTGAAGACTGAGGGAATATGATAATCATAGCCAGTTATAAAGACATACTTGCATGTTTGGGGCTTTTTGTTAAGAAGGAGAGACTTGGGACTCTTTTAAAAAAATGTTTTCAGTCTAGAACTATTTGAGGATTTCTTGAAATAATTCGCAAGTCATTACAGACAAACATTTCTTAATGATAGAAAAAACATTTTGAAGTGCACACATCTGTGTGGGCAGATGATGAAGGCTGGATCTTAGCCTTTGAGAAATAACTTGAGTCCTCTTACTTACACCATGATAATTGATATGACATGATCCAAATTTCTTCCTTTTCCTCATTTTTTTCATTCATTTCTAACAGTAATTTCTATTCAAATGAAATCTTAAATATTCTGCCCTGACCTTTGCTGCAAGGAATTTAATTACCTGCAGAGTTTACATAAATTATATGGACTGTTTGTCTAAGATTAATCCTACACAGAGATCAATAGAGCAATGGAACATCACAATAAAACAGCTTCTTGAAAATGCCACCAAAGGTCACAAAAATCTTTCAGGAAAAAGGGAGTGAGAGACGTGGTGTGACACATTCTTGTCGTCAGTCCAGTGTATGTCAATGCTGCTGTAGACACTCTTGGATGATTTATCAGCTGTTAGAGGACATTTGGTACAAACTCACTATAAGAACTAGCTGAATAAAATTAATTGAATGCAGTGATGACTACAATTCATCATTCTCAAAAAAGCATCTCAGAAAGTGTTAGAAGTATGATACATTGACCATAGAGCAGATAAACTGCTTTTCATATCAGTCTTTGGGAACAACCTCGTGCTGATACAAATGCCATGCCAATTGCCATACAGAAAACACAGCTCTTTGTTTATGAGGTGGAGAGGACATGCAGAATCTGCTTGTCCAGGAGACTCATCCAAATGACACTCTCACAGCTTGGTAAAACTGCTTTCTCTGAGCCCCAGGTACATGTTTACCAAGACATTTTTGTTAATTCTTATATTAGCTTGGCAGAATTAATGTAGAGAAAGTGTAAAACTCTTCCAGGCTCATCAAGGCTAAATGAAGTGTCAAGAAATGTTTTTTCCAGTATTAAAAAGAAACTGAGCTGTGGGAAGAGAGAGAAACACCCAGTATCCTAGCCGTTAGCACAGTAATGTGAAAAAACCTCATAAGACTTTTCTACTTTTGCTTCAAAACATAGACTTCAGTCTTAGATTTCCACTAACATTATTTTGATGATGGACAGCCATATTCAGACTCTCACTAGAGCTACACACCAGGTGCAGAACCTTTTGCTGATATTGCTGGATAGATTTTCACAAGTGTTCACCATCCAGCCCAGGAGCTGTGCATCCC
>VZTY01005117.1:14853-28095 GCA_013400935.1 Turnix velox | reverse complement strand
TGATCTTTCAGCTTCCATCCAACCCCAACTATTCTATGATCTGCTCAGCTCAGCCTTCCTGTGCCAGTCTATGCCTTTTCTCTGTGTAGGACACCTGAGTCCCATTATCAGAATTGCATAATTAAAATACCACAAAAAATGAGCCCCAGCAGCTACTTTGGACCTTTCTAGCCATCCTGTGGAATAACAAGGTAGTTCCTGAGTAGCAGTATCAGTTCTTCTTCACACACTTTTCTTCTATAAGTTTTTAGCTTTTTCTCAAGCCCTCCAGCAGCATATTGCCTTGGGGTGGAGGAGAAAAGGGGAAAGGAAGCACAGTGGGTTGAGAAATTGCATGGGAGGGGGAATGACCAGCTCTTTAGTTGTTAATTAAAGCTGGCAGCTGGAAGCTCTGACACGTGGAATCAATTAGGAATCTAAGCAAACAGAGATCCCACCAAACCCTGGCCTTCCTAATTAGTGCTCTGCAGATGAGGTGTGTGTGGAGATGTGCTTTGCTAACTTTGGTGGATTGCTTTCCAGAGGAGAGTTCAATTCTTGGCAAAATACTTTACCTCTAAGGAATGGGTTTTTTATTGCCACGTTCAGCATCTCTTGGCTCATCTCGTGGTGGTTTGTTTGGTTTTTTTTAATTTCTGATTGAATCCAGCTAAATGATGAGATAAAAGCATGGTAGATCAAAGGAAAAAGAGGTAGGAGTTGTCTCCATGATCCACACAGGGTTTGTTTTGATAACTCTATTCAGGCTGTAGTTTTTAAGTCAAATAAAATACAGAATTTAAGCAAGAAACATCAGCAGAGTTCATTCTTGGCTGGTGTGAAGCTGATCAGAGCCTGAGCTCCATCCTGTCTTCTCACATTTTCAGGATCCTGGGTTTCAGTTTCTTTTTGGTGCTGGAGCTGTGTCCACCTTGGAGGCAGAATATATGTAATTTTAGGATAATGCAACTTTTCAAATAAAAGAGCATAGGAATTCTGTTGCAGTCTTTCCCTTCTCTTTACATCATTGTGTACTTAGGGTAACCTTAGAAGGGCTTTATTGTACAAATGAATGTGGCAAACTCCTGGAAACTGAAGTAGTTTATCTTAGCAGTCATGCAGCAGAGCTAAGACAAGTGTTTGCTTCTCCTCTGTTCCAACCCATGCAGTGAACCCAAGGCATCCCTCTCCTTTCCTAGACTGGGTTCTACCTCCCAGAATCCCACAGTGATAAGGGTTGGAAAGGAACTGAAGAGATCATCTAGTCCCATCCCCCTGCCAGAGCAGGAACATCCAGATCAGGTCCCCCAGGATCCCAGGTGGGGTTTGAATGTCTCCAGAGAAGGAGCTCTCACACCCTCTCGGGGCATCCTGTGACACTCTTCTCTCATCTTCACCCTGACAAGGTTTTGTCTTATATTTCTGTGGAACCTTCTGTGTTCCAGCTTGCACCCATTGTCCTATCATTGGAGGTCACCGAGAAGAGCCTGGCTCCATCCTCCTGACACTCACCCTTTTCATATTTATAGACATGAGCAAGCTCACCCCTCAGTCTCCTCCAAGCTGCTGAGCCCCAGCTCCCTCAGCCTTTCCTCTCAAGGGAGATGCTCCAATCTTTTCATCTTCCCTTTGTCTCTCCTCTGGACTCTCTCCAGCAGTTCCCTGTCCTTCTTCAGCCGAGTGAAGGCCCCACAACTGGACACAACATTCCAGATGTGGTCTAACCAGGGGCAGAATAAAGGGAGAACCTCTTGGTTTGTAGTGATAATTCTCTCTGTTCTTGGGGAACAGAAATGAGTAGGGAGTACATTGGATGGAGCTTGGGATTCCTAAATTCTGAAATTTTGTTATTCCCCCTTTTCACTGATGGGATGAAATCACTTAAGTCTTTACACCATTAAATTCTTACCGGTGGCTACTAACTCTTAAGGCCTTGGTACAGTTCCTTTTCAGGCTCTGGAAGTTCATTTCAGTCCCTGACTGATGAGGTTCCTGGAGGTGAGGCTGGTGTTTTCTGGTAGTGTTATTAGTTCAGCCTTACAAAATATTACTTGCCTGAGGGTAATAGTCTGTGATGGGTAAGTAAAGTATCATCTGTCATCCTCACAGCAAAGGACAGCCACATGATTTTTTTGGGTCTCAACTGCTAAGTGTTGAAAACAGTTCCTGAGACCAGATTAGGAAGTAATGAAATGTTTGGGTTGTTGGGTTTGGGTTTGCTTTGTTTTGTTTGTTTCTGCTTAAATTGCAGCTCAGTTCCCCGCTAATGTCATCAGTCGTACCTTGGTGTCAGACACTGCTGCCAAGTCCTGGAGGAGGAGGATGCATGGAGCTTTCAATGCCAGCTCACTCTGAGAGCATCTATATTACATTGCATTAAATGACTGCCTTTGCCCTGTTTTCCATTCTGTTTCAGGGAAGTGAAGGTGATTTTTAAGTCAGTTATTCCCAGAACAGTGCAGTATCAGATGGTTTTTGTGATGCCAGCTGCTTCTTGAATGGAATTTTGCCTCCTGGTACCCCAAGTTTTAGCCAGAAGGGCTGCAAATTTCAGTGTTGTTAGTTGATTTACAGTCTTTGGGCTTATTGCACCATTGTGTTTCTCACATTTACCCCCATCTAAAGCCCCTGAAATCCTCTTGTGATTGGAAATCAGCCTGGTAGCATCTGAAATAGTATTTCTCTTGAAATGTTTCTCTTCCCATTAGGTCTGGTGGTGCATAAAGAAATAAGCCTTCACACTTTTATTTGTTTCCATGAACTTGTGCCTTGTTTATTTCTTCCTTTTTCCCCTGTTTCTCTTCACCAAGTTGAGATAAAAGGCAAACCTTTTTTCCTACAGTAATTCTGAAGCAGTTTCTCGGGATTGCTCTGGTCCAGTGGCAAAGACAAGATGAAAACCTGAGTGTCTCTGACCACCTCTACCTATGGATCCCCTCAGTAAAGATGCAGCAGAAAGGTCTGGGCAGTGGCATATATCAATTATGAATCATCATCTCTGCCATTATCATTCCCTAAATCACAATCTGCAGTTTGGGACTCATCTTAGTTTTGCTAACTTTTCTTTTGCATTAATGTTTCTGCATCTTAAAAGATGAAAATCCATCACAGACAGGGACAAATGGGCACGTTCATGGCTGGCTGCAGCTCTTTGAAATATTTCAAGTTACTTTCTGCTATCTTTTTAATTACGCAGTTTCCTTCATTTTATTGGGCTGTCTTGATTTTACTGTAGGGTCCATTATGAGAAAAGTAATTCCTTGATTATATTTTTTTTCTAGGGGGTATACTGGAATTGTAAAAAGCCCATTATTGTATCGAGTCTTCTCTGGTTAGTACAAGATTATTTTCTAAATAGTGATTTTTGATGGTTTGGTTTTTCCAAGCCCAGTTTTAAACAAATCTACAACTTAATTACATCTGTCCAAGTAGGTTCTAAACTCCTGCTCCCAGAAGGGGTGGCCATAGCAGGCAGGTGTCAAGTAGTAGGAGATGCTCAAGGGGTTGGAGCATCTTCCAGCTGAGGAAAGGCTGAGGGAGCTGTGTCTCTGCAGCTTGGAGGGGTGACCTGAGTCATGGCTATGAATATGTAAAGGTGAGTGTCAGGAGGATGGAGCCAGGCTCTTCTCAGTGACCTTTAATGATAGGACAAGGGGCAATGGGTGCAAGCTGGAACACAGAAGGATCCACAGAAATATAAGACAAAACCTTGTCAGGGTAGAGAAGAGTGTCCCAGGCTGCCCAGGAAGGATGTGGGGTCTCCCTCTCTGGAGACATTCAAACCCCACCTGGACACCTTCCTGTGGGACCTGATCTGGGTGTTCCTGCTCTGACGGGGGGATGGCACTAGATGATCTCTCCAGGTCCCTTCCAATCCCTGACACTCTGGGATTGTGTATGTTGCTTTGGTGTTCGAGCCCCTTTGTTTTTAAAGCCTGAAAGCAAAGAGCAACATCTAAAAAGTGATGGTTTTGCCCTTGCTGAAAATTGACATCCAAACACTGGGTACAAACAAGTGTTTATGGAGGTACAAGGCTGCAGCAGATATTAACCTATGGTGTGCCTTTGGCTGCAGTTGTTCAGTGCCAGTCTACATGTGCTTTATTTAGTCTGATTCATAAATCCAGTGGCAGACAGTGGTGATGTGGAGCTGCTGCAGGTCTGTCCCTGTGGGTAGGTTATAAGTAGCATGAAAATTATTTTTTGTGGAAGAAAAAAAGGGACTCCTCTTTCAGAGACTGTGTTGTGATACCCAGAGATAATCAGTATTGCAATTTACAGATGTATGTCTTGATTTTCACCCAATTAAAGTAATCATAAGGTGCTCTGATGCTTGAATTATAACTGACTGAACATTCAAACAGAGAATCATAGAATGGTTTGGGTTGGAAAGGACCTTCAAGATCATCTAGTTCCCACACCCCTGCCATAGGCGAGGACACCTCCCACTACACCAGGTTGCTCAGTGCCTTGTCCTACAGCAGATCTGTGGGGTTGCCTTTGGCTGATTCAAACTGAGACCTTCAACCTATTGGTAGAAGATGTCACACATGGAGGGCTTCCCATCAAGGTTGGAGGTCACCTACTCCAGTTTAAGCACTCAGCAATTAAAAACCTGCCCTTTCCATGTTTCGTAAAGCACTTTCTGGTGCTTTAAGAGAAGAGCAATCCACCAGAAGTAGGTCAGGCACGTGGGCCTTGGATGCTGACTGCTCTTCCTCTGTGTTCAGAACTGTGGATGACCTTGTTGAGCTTGAGCTTTTGAGTGTCTGAGTGAAGCTCCCCACCATGGGCAGTTTTGACCTGTCAGTTGGACTGTGATTTTTCAAACTTCAACACCAGTAGGTTTGCTGACACTGCAAAAACTAGCAGAGCTGCCAGCCTGGGAAGGTTGTGAATCTCTCTTCTTTTTCTTTAAGCAAACAGTTGTGTTCATAGATTGAAACCATTCAGGTTATGTTTATCAGGCAGGAATGTTAATTTATGGGTAGTGTTTCTTTAGTGTCTGCTTCAAAAACAGATGAGTCATTGGATATGAGGAGCCCAAATAGCAGCATGGCTTTTAGTCCAGTCTTCTAATGGAGCCCAATTGGTTATTTGCTGGGATGTGAAAGCAATATATAGAGCTCTGGCATTTTAAGAGCCTTAAAGCATTTCTAAGCATAGAGTTTTCTCTTTATAGGAGTGCTGAGGAACCTGGCAGCAGCCCTTAGATGATGCTCAAAGTTGTACAGACTGGTTACTTGGGGTTAATGTGTGAATTTGTGCATACACCCATGAGATACTGTAATTTTAAATCCTGGTTTTCCTAATAGCCTGACCAAATCTTCTCCTGAATCCAAAGACTCTAGGATTTTGCTAGTAAACGGCAAAGTTATACAAATGAAGCAATTCTTTTCAATTTTTTCTTTTAGCCAGACCAAAGCTTCTCCTGAATCTAGGATTTTGCTAGTGAACTGCAAAGTTAAACAGACCAAGTAACTCTTTAAACTTACTGGTTTGTCTTTTTGTCCCCAAGCTGCACATAAGATTAAAGCTCTCAATTTATATAAGTGTCATGGACAAAATGCAAGTTTGATTTCTTTCTCCCATTTTTCAGACTGGTGGGTGTCACTCTGAAAACCCTGCGTGGAATTTAAGCAACAGGCCTGTTTATTTTGTTCCTCTGTTTTGTTTTCATACCCTAGTTTTCTTCCTTAAAATTAAGTAAAGATCCCAAAGATACTAAGCAGAAAGATGGAACAGAATGTCTTGGAGAGCGTCAGCAGCATCCCAGCAGCAGACCAGGATTTACTGAGTGCCTTAGACTGGAAAGACAGCATTGGTACCTTGCCTGGTAGCAACATACAAGTAAGAAACCAAGGAACACAATACAGAAATGCCACAATGCATTTGGCAGGGCAAAATATTTGAAATATATTCTACATTTTGCAGATTAAAACTGTGCAGAAACAAACACTTGGTTGTAAACAAGCAGATTGGCTTTACTAAGGAAGTGGTGAGACTGTAGTGGTGCCTCTGAAAGCCTGGTGATGCTCCCTCACCCCTTCTTCATTTCTTGCTCAATTAAATCCTAAAGGCAAGAAGTTTTTTAATTGGTTGTTTTCTGCTGATAGATGTTGTGGGCCTGATCATCCTAATTCTCTGTCATGGCCATACAACATACTTAGTCAAGGAAGGAATCCATTTTAGCCCAGTGTGAGAAAGATGTTTTCTCTGAAGGACAGATTTTCCCAATTTGTGGGGTTGAGTCTTTAGGTTCTTTTCACATCAGTGGTTCTTTTGTTGCAGGTTTTGACAGCCTAGATCTTAAATATTCATGGCTGTGATGAAATCAGTGTAGATCAGAACAAAGATGTGATGGTCAAAAACATGGTGTTCTGTGTTGGAGGAGGATGAGTGTCTGCTGACTGTTTCCCAGATTACGCTAGTGAACTGTTTCAGTTTGATTGCACTTGTGAGGGTTCAAAATGAATACCTAAAATTGCCCTCGAGGCTGCAAGTTCTGAATCTGAGGTGGGGGAAAAACAAATCAATTTCAAGTGAAATAAATTGGAGCTGAGGGGGCTTGAGAGATTTGAAAAATCCAATTGTTGGTTCAGAATCAGGACCTTCTGTAAGTGTTCACAGTCTTTGCCTTTCTCCTCTCCTCCTTCTCCTCCTCCTTCTTCTCCTCATCCTCGTTCTTCCCTTGTGCAGAAATGTCTCCAGCAGGGGATGCCAGACCTTGTTGAGGCTACAAGGACAATTCTGCTGCCAGAAAATGTTGTGATAATGGGGATGAACTTGCCTGCTTGAAGCATTTTGAGATCAGTGGCTTACACTTCCCAAAAATGATGTGGAATAAGATCCACTGACTTTCTAAGAGGTGCTTTGGATGATTATTTTGCTAAATTTTTGCCATCTATTTACTCAAAAGTCACTTTACTTTTGAGCTTAGTGATGTGTTGCCACAGGTTTTGTCTGAACCAGCTGTAAAATTTCCTCTGCACAAACAGCTTCACTTTTATTGATTCCCCCTAATGGTAGAGATTGAACAGAGCACTGTGTTATTTATCAGGCTGAAAGACACAAAAAAGATTGCATGATTTCATATTAGATGATCAAATCTAGGATTGCTGAGTACCACAGTTAGTGAGTGTGTAGAAATGTTTAGCTGGAACTTGATAACCAGCTCCACAGGAAGCCACATCATTCTTAGGATGCCAGACACTGTTTTCCCCCCACCCCTTGCAGAAAAGCCTCATGCTTTTTTTTAAAAAGCTTTTACTGCTTAATCTTTCCCCTCCTCCCCCCCTCCCTTTCCTATTATATTCCAATTCTTGCATGCACAGTGAAGAACTATTTTCCTTAATTGTCTTTTTTCAGGAAGGATAGATGGTTTGTGTGGATCTCATAGAATCATAGAGTTGGAAGGGACCTTCAAAGGTCATCTAGTGCCACCCTCAGCAGTGAGCAGGGACATCCTGCACTAGATGAGGTTGCTCAGAGCTCCACCAAGCCTGGCCTTGACACTGAACCCATTGTGTAAAGGAAGGTGCAGTCCTTATAGCAGTGCACTTATGTTTCCAAAACTTAGAAATGAGGGATATTGTCTCTTCATAAAATCAGAGGCTACTTCCATGGATCAGCCAGTCCTAAGCATCAGTCAGAGGCTGTTTAATAAAGATGCATGGTGTTTTTCTAACACAAACTTGTATTTTCTGGGTCCTGGGCTGGGCTTCTCTAATTCATGTGTTGTGGCTGCAGGTGCACCATGGAAATTACAGGAGGAAATAACAACTTGCTGTCTCCACAGGTTTGGGCTGACTCAGAGCTGGGCATTTGTATGCAGGAGTGTCTGTACCTCAGAGGCTTATCTACTAATCCAAAGTGACATTGGCACCCTCCCCACTTCTCGCTGCGAGCTCTACTTTGTGCTCTCTCTACTGCTCAATGGCATGGAGAGCTCTGGAGATAGAATCATAGAATAGTTTGGATTGCAAGGAACCTTTAAGATCATCTAGTTCCAACCCCCTGCCATGGGCAAGGGCACCTCCCACCACACCAGGTTGCTCAATGCCTCATCCAGCCTGGCCTTAAATACCTCCAGGGATTGAGGGGGCATCCACAGCCTCTCTGGGCAACTTCTGCGAGTGCCCCCCCCCCCTCACAGGAAAGAACTTCTTTCTTCTCTCCAGCCTGGATTTCCCCTCTTCCAGTTTGCATCCATTCCTCCTAGTCCTGCCATAGAATATCTTAGAACTTGTTGTGTTGGAAGGGACCTTCAAAGGTCATCTAGCCCAATGCCCCTACAGTGAGCAGGGACATCCTGCACTAGATGAGGTTGTTCAGAGACTCAGCAAGCTTGACCTTGAATGTCTCCAAGGATATGGCCTTCACCATCTTTCTGGACAACCCATTCCTGTGCCTCACCACCCTCAAGGTGAAGAACTTCTTAATGTGTCATCTAACCCTTCCCTGCTCTAGTTAAACCATTTGCTACATGCCCTGGCAAACAGTCCCTTCCCAGCTTTCCTGTAGCCCCCTTCAGGTACTTGTAGGCTCCTATGAAGTCTTTCTAGAGTGTTCTCCAGGTTGAAGAGATGCTCCTTCTGCTTGGGGCACTGAGTTGTCTTTATCAGGCATGGTGAGGAACCTCTAGGATCTGCACTGTTGTGCTGCTGCTCTTTTGGCGTTGGGTTTTGTCTCCAAACTGGATGTTCTTCTGCTGGTCACTTAGTCCACTAAGAATTTTCTCTTCCAGCATTTAAGGGAAGGGATAGATTCTTCTTCAAAACAGATGTTTTCCTGCAGGTCACTTGATCCTCTAAGAATTTTCTGTTATTTAAGGCAAATGATAGGTTTCTTCTCCAAACCAGATGTTCTCCTGCAGTCCACTTAGAATTATCATTTGTGAGAGGGATTGTTTCTCTTTGTTCTCAAATCAAAATGACACTTTATCTCATTAGAGAGCTGCAGAGGAAGAAGTGATCTTTTTAGAAGGAAGTTCAGCATCTTTGAAGCTTTAAGAAATAGAGGCTTCAGATAAAAAAGACAGAGAGGAGATGGAAGAACTTTTGGGATAAGGCTTTGATAGGGAGTGGGAGGCAGGATCCTGAGCCAGGAAGCACACAGGAGGAAGAGCAGTGCTTCTCAATGCAATGAGGAGTCCTGCTTCAGAGGTGAAACAAATGCTTTTAAAGTGAGTTGAGCAGGTTTGAGTGAAGAGCAGATGGCTGAGAGAAGATCTCAAACGAATAAAGTGCCGTGAACAAAAGCTTTGGAGCAGAGCTTGCGAATGCAACCCACCTTTGACTTGCCTCTTTCATTCTGCAGTTCAGTAGCTCTGTTTTGCAGACACCAAAGAAGATTAAGAACTGGCAAATCTTTAGACATGTGTGCTCATCAGAAATGTAATTTTAAATTATTATTTCAATTTTTTTTCTCAATGTCCAGTTGCCTTTGCAGATGGGGACTAATAAAAGATGACCCTTGACACTATTTGGCTCACTTTTATTAATTTTATCAGGACCAATGAAGAAAATCTTTTAAGCTTTAAGGGTAAGAGTCTCTGAAGTCTATTATAAATCAATCCTTTTCCAGGGCTACTCTGTGGCATTTGAGCACTTTGTCTGTGTGTGGAGGGATTCTTCTTTTGTTCTGCATATGTGTCTACTCTCAGCCTGTAGCATGTGTCGTGGTTGACAGGTAGGAGCTGTGCTGGGGCAGAGGTTGGATGTGGTCACAGAACCTTTGTGAGAGGATCACCTGCCTCAGATAGACTCTAAACTCGGGGAATTTGGGGCTGGGAGCTCAGACACCATGACTCCTGTTCTTCAGCAGGAGTCTGTCCCCACCTTCCTCTGCTCCTCTGGGAATTAATTTCCCTCCAGACTGAGTGTCATTGAAGAAGGGTTGAGAATTTCATGGCCTCTTGCAGCTCCAGATGCTGGCTATGCTTGTGCTGTCCCAGCTGTCACTCTGCTCTGGTGNGGTCACAGAACCTTTGTGAGAGGATCACCTGCCTCAGATAGACTCTAAACTCGGGGAATTTGGGGGAAGGTGTTTACACTTGCTTACTATTGTTCTTCAGCAGGAGTCTGTCCCCACCTTCCTCTGCTCCTCTGGGAATTAATTTCCCTCCAGACTGAGTGTCATTGAAGAAGGGTTGAGAATTTCATGGCCTCTTGCAGCTCCAGATGCTGGCTATGCTTGTGCTGTCCCAGCTGTCACTCTGCTCTGGTGTCTTTGAAGACCAGCCAGCACCAGCTGGGGGACAAACTGGACAAGTTCTCCACTGGAACATGACCTTGCTGCCCATGGCTGGGTGATTCCTGCACACACTGAGATTTTAGGGAAGTTGCTGTATGTTGTAACTGCAATAAATGTATCTGCTTTGTTGGATGAATTTGAACCATCCCAGCAGAATTTTTTCTTAAAAGGCTTTTCTGAGGGTATGAATTCTGCTGTGTTCATCAGGGCCCTGGCTTTTGCAAGGGAAGCACATCCAAAGCAGGTAGAATTGACATTGCTTTCTTTCAGTGACAGCAAAACACATAAACACATCACTGGTGTTTTTGGGGGGAGACCCATTGCTGGCATTTTGAGGAAGAATTATATTGAGTGCATTCTGTGACTTTATTTTTAGTGTACTTACAGCTGTTTCTTTTTATCCCATGCCTCATTGCTTCTCAGGGAATTCTGTATCCCTTCCTTTCCCCCTTCTTAACCCTTTTTACTGCTGCTTACTCACTCACTTTCTTCTGTTACCCACAGTTCTGTTTAAATGAGTTTGGGCTGCTAGAACTCATTACTGAAGTAGAAGCAGAAGCCATAAAAACTCTTTCAGCCTCAGCACTAAATGCCAACCCAACCAGCTTTGCTCCTCCTGCTGCCAATCCTTCTGCTGCCTCTAACACTGGTTTGGAAGGTGAGCTTTTTGTTGTGGAAGAAAACATTTAATTTCTGAAAAAGCTTCTAGAAGCTAAGTGAAATGCACATAGCAGTAGCATGATGCTCCCTGACACAGCACATGGAGCAAGTCAATGTATTATTTCTAATATTTTGGAAGAATTCAGAGTGAATGTAATTCCTGAGTGGTCCTAACAGTACCTGGCACATGTGTTGTGCTCACCTTTGTGGAAGGTAAGTGTGGTTTTGATAATCTGGGACAGTCCCTTCCCAGCTTTCCTGTAGAGTCTGTCATCTACACAAGAACAAGTGTGTCCAGTTGTGGGGCCTTTAGTTGAAGGACAGGGACAGAGATGGTGAAGGGACTGGAGCATCTCTCTTGTGAGGAAAGGCTGAGGGAGCTGGGGCTCTGCAGCTTGGAGGAGACTGAGGGGTGACCTCAGTCATGTTTATAAAGATGAAAAAGGTGAGTGTCAGGAGGATGGAGCCAGGCTCTTCTCAGTGACCTCCAATGATAGGTCAAGGGGCAATGGGGGCAAGCTGGAACACAGGAGGTTCCACAGAAACAGGAGGAAGAACTTTGTCAGGGTGAAGGTGAGAGTAGGGTGACACACGCTGCCCAGAGAGGGTGTGGGGTCTCCTCCTCTGGAGTCATTCAAACCCCACTTGGATGCCTTCCTGTGTGACCTGATCTGGGTGTTCCTGCTCTGGCAAGGGACTAGATGATCTCTCCAGGTCCATTCCAACCCCTCACACTCCAGGATTCTGTGTGAAAATTTGTCAGTGTAGCCAAATATCCCTTATGTCTTTAATTGAACACCCCATGAAGTGCTCTCAGCCTCCAAACCATCGCTTGCACTTGCATCACTGTTCTGTGTTTGAATGCATTTAAAGAGAACTCGGTGTCTCTGCTGGCTGCTAACTCCTGAGCCCTGCTTGGGAGTTGCTTGCAATGGTGTTAGGTGCTGGGGGCTGAGTTGGAGGACACTGACTGCCCTCAGAGGCAATGGGATTTTCCAGTGTTTGTCCTTTTTGGTGGTTGCAGTGTGGGGCACAGTGTTATTTTCTGAGATCTTTTTCTGGTCATATTTTAAAGATAGTTAAACACAACAGCCTGTGGTTGTGGCATGGGGAGCCCTTGATAGATTTGCCCATCACCTTGTACCCAAATAGATCTTCTAAGTTGGTGGCTGGAGAGTTGAGAATTAGCTTGAGACACAGAGGCCTGTAGGCCAGAAACTGGAGCTTGTTCAGTGCCTCGTTGTCCCCTGCATCATCAGTGGTGCAGTAATTTGAAGGATGAGGTCTGTTAGTGATGCAGGATCTCTGGTCAAGGACAACCCTGTGGAGGGAATCACTTTGAGGAGGGAAATAATCTCTCCACTTGTGGCCTGCCTGGACAAGTATCTCTCAGTTGGATTCCAGCAGGATTTTGATGGAACTATTTCTGCATTCAGGTAGGAAGGCTTCCGACCTGTCTTCCCTGCTGGCTTTTCTCATCTCCCAATTTCATTGTAAGCTCTGCAGATTCACTTAGACTCACAGCCTTTCCCTTTCACTCCTGCTGATCATGGGTCATTCTCCTCATCTGCATGAGCTCTGGTGATGTCAATTCATCAGGCTGAAGATCCTGCTCTTAGGTAGAGGCTTCAGCACTAGGAATTCCTCCTACCCTTTTAGTCCACGTGTATTCCATACATCAGTGTGACTTCTAATTGAGCAGAGCTCATCAAGTGCTCTTGGTTCTTGCAGCTTTTCTCTTTTGTCTTTTCTCTGCCTGGTGTCATTGTTCATGAGGGCATGGGGAGAGGCTTTAAGATGTGACAGGAGCACTCTGTAGGAAGGCAGTCTGTCTGCCCAGTTCCAGCCAGGACCATCTATATCCAAGACTGGGCTACAGGGAGCTGTCAAATATCAATGAAAACCCTCACTCATATAAGCAGAATGAGTACCAAGTGCTGGGAAGGACACTATGAAAATCACTTTAAACAAAAAAGCAAAGTGACTCATACCTCAGTGTTCTGGGTTGTGTGATGTGGGATTTCTTTTTTTTTTTTTCCCTTTCCTTTTGAAGTGTTTAATGTTGCATTCAAAACTAGTTTGATCAAACCAGTGCTAAAGGCAGAAGAGGAATGACGTGTAAGCAGAAGCATCCATGCACAGCTTGCACCTCAAGTTATTTCTGTTAGTTTAGATCCTTGCTAAGGAGGAGCACTGCCACTCTATTATCTTAAAATATTAAACATAATTTTCATAGGGAAAATCTCAGATCATAATACAAAGTAAATTCAAGCCTTCTGTTGGAGTTATTCCTTATATTTTCTTACTTTCATTCAGCTGAAAGATTGCTCCTTATCCCTTCCTAGATAA
>VZTY01005117.1:0-14757 GCA_013400935.1 Turnix velox | reverse complement strand
CTCATACCTCAGTGTTCTGGGTTGTGTGATGTGGGATTTCTTTTTTTTTTTTTCCTTTCCTTTTGAAGTGTTTAATGTTGCATTCAAAACTAGTTTGATCAAACCAGTGCTAAAGGCAGAAGAGGAATGACGTGTAAGCAGAAGCATCCATGCACAGCTTGCACCTCAAGTTATTTCTGTTAGTTTAGATCCTTGCTAAGGAGGAGCACTGCCACTCTATTATCTTAAAATATTAAACATCATTTTCATAGGGAAAATCTCAGATCATAATACAAAGTAAACACAAGCCTTCTGTTGGAGTTATTCCTTATATTTTCTTACTTTCATTCAGCTGAAAGATCGCTCCTTATCCCTTCCTAGATAGAGAAATCAGAAAATCATAGAATGGTTTGGGTTGGAAGGGACCTGTTTCTGCTCCCCCATCAATAATGTATTGTTTTTAGAGGCTGCCTTGAAGGGTTTCCTTATGTACAAAGTATATATAAAACCCTAAGCTTTTAAACTTATAAGGATTCAAACGAGATGGACCTGTTTGGGGGTCAAGTTAGAGGGTAACTAGGAATAAAGAAATAGAAAAAGATTTGTAACTCTGTCCTGGTTATACTCTGGAGTCCATATCCTCCTTTAGCACTTTTACACGGGGCAGGGTTTCTCCTACATACAACATTAAAATATTCTATATAAAAAGGTGGATTTTGTAGGATTTGATACACTCTTTCTATGTACCAGTGCCCAGGTAATAATTACTTCCCTCACAATAGGATGCTGACAGTCACTTAATGAAAGTTTGTGGGGGACTCTGAGAGAATTAATTGCATGAAAGATGATTAAAAACACAAAGTTTCAGCATATGAATGTAATAGTTGACTTTTTCTTTGCTTTTTTTACAGTGCTTGGAGACGAGGTGCCCTGCTCTGTTTCCCAAACCTCCGAACAAATGGATTGCTCTGAGAATGGCAAGTTCTATGCTCAGACAGGCTCCCAGCAGCACAGGGACAGGTAAAGAAGCCCCAGATTGTTTTCCTGTTCTGTGTTTGAATGCATTTAAAGAGAACTCTGTGTTAGAGAAAAGTTACTCTGAGTAGAATGAGAACCTCAGAGTGAATGTTATTGGGAGGTGGCTGAGACTGGGCCACCATCCTGTCACCCCACAGAGGAAAGCTCAAGTCCAGAGCTCCATCCTCATTTCTCTTCCCATCCTGTGGAATTGCCAATTCTGTGCCTCAGTCTCCCATCCTACAGTTGGCGCTCTAACTTCTTGTGGAGTTTTAAAAAGGCAAAATTAAAAACCCTCTCAGACAGCTCTGGTGGCAAGAGCTGTGCCCCTTTTGAAAGGTACTTATTTGGTAAATCTTGGCAAAAATTCTTGACTTCTTTAGGTTCTCATTCTTCTGAAGAGGTGCAGAGGAGCTGGGGATGCTGCAGGAGTATTGTTGTGCTTTTAATTTTGATTTTGTTTTCAATTTTGGATGTTTAGTGATACCAGAAACATTCCAGATGATTGCAGAAACAGGGGAAATAGTAGAAATCTTAATACCAGCAGTAGCTGTCAGGTGAATGAGACTGACAGACCTGTCAAACGTCTCAGGAGGAAGAGGAGACTGCTTCTGGAGTCTGAGGATGATGAGGAAAATGCGGATGAGGATGAGGTAAATGGGGCTGCATGTCTTTTCTTTAAAGTGAACATTGACCACCATCCTGTGTCGTGTGTCTCACATTTTACTGTGCAATGCAGACTGAGCTAAGGGGGGTTGTTGTGCACCCATGGGGATGGCCTGGGTGTGATACCAGTGGTGAGACTATCTGTTCTGAAGTCTGAGGAGTCATGTGGGTGAACAGCTCATGTGAAGTCCAAGTCAACTGTAGCTTTACAGCTGTAGCCATAGTCCTGTGCACCAGCAATATTTCACAGGAGTAAAAAACCATGCTTCTAAAAATGCTTTATCCAGCTCTAGCCAAGTGCTGTTACGTGATCATTGAAACATGGAATGGTTTGGGTTGGAAGGGACCTTCAAGATCATCTAGTTCTATCTGGTGGGACACCTCCCACCACACCAGGTTGCTCAGTGCCTCATCCAGCCTGGCCTTAAACACCTCCAGGGATTGAGGGGGCATCCACAGCCTCTCTGGGCAACCTCTTCCAGGGTCTCACCACCCTCTCAGGAAAGAACTTCTTTCTTCTCTTTAGCCTAAATCTTCCCTCTTCCAATTTACATCTATTCCTCCTAGTCCTACCATCCTGGACCCTATTCAAACACCATCTGAACCCTAAATGCTTATAATCTCAACTGCATGAGCTACTCTAAAAATAAGCATTTGATAATGAAGGCTGGTGTCAAACCACAGTTTGATTGTTTCTTATTAGGGTTCTTGCACATACACTCACTACACTGCTAGAAACTTGGTGAATGTGTAGAGGTTTCCCAGCCCTGATCTCATCTGTTCTTAACTCAGCACTGAGCATCTTACTCTTTTCAGGTTGCCTTCTTTATGCCAGCCTGTGCTCTGCTCACCTGGCTTAGCATCTCAGGCCTGAACCATTTGATGTATTAAATATATTTTTGTAACACAGAGATGTTGGGGCTGGTGTTCCTTGGTAATGCCAGCCAGAATTTCTGATGTCATGAGCAATTTAACTCATCTTTTTGCTCAGCTTTTCCCAGCCGTGTGTGTAAGATGTTTTTAAAGCAGGTAGAAGTCCTGTCATTCTGGTTTTTTCCCCTGTGAAACTATCCCCACCCTGTCTCTTCTGGGGGGCATGTTTGGTGGGCAGCTTTGCTTTTCAGATTTTGCCCTTTTTGGCTTGCTTTGAGCAAAGGGAACCTAGACTGAATTAAACAAGAGTTTGAAAAGCACAGGGAGGAGATGGGGGTGGCAGTGTCTGGCCCAGCAGGCAGACAGCATTTGCTGGAGTGTTCATCTATGACAGATTCTTGCTTCCTTTGGAGCTTCATCAATGAATTTTTCTTTGTATCCATTCCCTTGACATAGATGGATGTAAGAATCACCAAAAGGCAAAGGAAAGCAGAGCATTACATAAGGCTGCTTGCATGAGCAGTAAATCCTGCCCTGCAGAATCATAGAATGGTTTGGATTGGAAGGCACCTTCAAGATCATCTAGTTCCAACTCCCCTGCCATGGGCAGGGACAACTCCCACCACACCAGGTTGCTCAGTGCCTCATCCAGCCTGGCCTTAAACACCTCCAGGGATTGAGGGGGCATCCACAGCCTCTCTGGGCAACCTCTTCCAGTGTCTCACCACCCCCACCTTAAAGAATTCCTTTCTTATATCTAGCCTGATATAGAAAGCAAATTGTGTGCAGTGTGATGGAGATTTTGGGCCTGTGCTGCTCCTCAGGAGCTTTATTTCAATGAACTTCAGTGTCCTGTGTGAAATAATTTGCAGAGCACTTGGGGATGCTGCAGGGTCAAAGTTACAACAGGAGAAACCCTACTGATGTTCTTGCAGGGTTATCCAAAAGAAGATAATACTAGCTAATAGTCCTGGTAGTCACATGTTACATCCTTGTTGTACCTGCATTGTGAGATGATCAAGGAGGGAGGAAAAAAAAAAAAAACAAACAAAAAACAATATTGCTAAACTTCTTTTTAACGTATCTGTGTCTAGGAGAAGAATAAATCAAATAATATGAAAAGCCGCAGAAACACTAAACCAATAAAACAAGGTGAGCTAAGCTCATAGTCTCTTTTCTTTAATGTTTATAGATTTATTTCTTCTTTTTTTTACTAGCTATTATAAAGTGAATAATAGTAAACAGAAGAGGGAAGGACAGTGGAGCTCATTTCACATTCAGAATAGCCTATTAGGTACATAACCCTCTTAGCACAGTCAGTTTTCTGCAATGTATTTGCAGGAATAGATGAGATTTGCCTGTTTGATGGGCACAGGCTAGAGGTTCAGGAAGGAGACATCCTGATCCAAAGCTTTCCAAAGCCAGTGAGAGTCTTTTTTTTTTTTCATTGACTTTGGAGAGCTTTGCAGCCACACACTAAATAAAAAAGAAGTTGTAAACACCATGGGATTGATGACAGACAATGGATTAAGTTTATGATGTACTTTAAAGGAGTTAGTATATGTAAAACTGAGGAGGGAGGGGGAAACAGATTTTTAATCTGATTTTTAAACTGTATTTTAAATACAGTTTTCTGTATGTATAATCATGGTCCTGCTACAGCACCTGCCCAAGTGATTGGTTTCATCATCTGTGTCCTGATATCTGCCTCTCTAGTAAATGCATTGTGATATCAGCAGGTTGTAAATATCCATATGGAATAAATATATATATATAAAAATCTCATTAAATGAACAAAAATTTTGCTTGATTTTTTCCCATTTGTTTCAGGTGTATTTCAGCTGCAATTATATGCCTCTTTGTGCTTGTCTTTTAATTTATATCTAACCCCTTATTCCTCTGTAAAAAATATCTGGAGTAGGAATTATTTCCCACATTTGAAAGTCATTATATCTTCACGGTGGCAACTTTCCATGGGCAGCTAGCCAGCATTCTGGGTGCCACGATTCATTTGACCTATAATATAATAAATTTTATTTATGATTTTTTTTTTTAAAACGAGAAATGAGCTGCTGAAACTCCTACCTGTCCTCAAAAGTTGTGTAACACTGCCTCCTTTGGGGTACAGCCTGTACGTGGGAGGAGGAGGAGAAGAGAGGGCAAGAGCAAGAGGCAGCTGAGAGAAACTTTCATTTTTCTCTTTCTTTTTTGATTGCTTAGTGGTTCCTGGAAAGAAGAAGGGATGGAACTGGGTTTCCTACTTAGAAGAGGAACGGATGCCAGCTGCTCCCCTAAAACTGTTCAGAGAGGTTGGCAGCTTTTTTCAAGCTCTCTTGCTATGTTTTTCTCAGGCCCCATCGCAGAATTAGTGACTCAGAGAAGGTAGGATTGCAGACTACCCTCCAGCCAGCAGTTCATGAGTTGTTTTGGTTCAAGCCAACAGTAAAACCCCCACATGTTTATTTCCAGTTCTGACACAAGTGTCTGTCCTGTGAGTCTCATCCCAAACCAGGCTGTGATAAAATGCTTGTTGAAAATCTCACTCAGAAATAAACAGTGACTGTTTCAATCTGCTATGGGTAGCTCTGGAGAAATAAATGGGCTGTTAGCAATCTCCCAGTCACATTGGGGAGGGACAACTTAATGTCTTTCATATGTCCTGTGCTTCTTCTGTGCTCATAAAGCCACTCTTCCTCTGAAGAAGACTCTGTGGATGTGGTGGGGCAGACTCCATGAGAAGTGCCTTGTTAGGAGGAAGGGTGGAAGTTGTGTTTCACAGAATCCCAGAGTGTCAGGGATTGGAAGGGACCTGGAGAAATCATCTAGTCCCATTCTGGAGCAGGAGCACCCAGATGAGGTGACACTATTCTGACACCCTCACAGTGAGAAAGTTTTTTCTTCTGTTTCTGTAGTTTATCTCCCTCTTCCACTAAGGGTGTCACTGAGTCCCAGAATGTCAGGGATTGGAAGGGACTTGGAGAGATCATCTAGTCCCATCCCCCTGTCAGATCAGGACCCACAGGAAGGTGTCCAGGTGGGGTTTGAATGTCTCCAGAGAAGGAGACCCCACACCCTCTCTGGGCAGCCTGGGACACTCTTCTCTCATCTTCACCCTGATAATTTTTTTTTTCCTGTGGAACTTCCTGTGTTCCAGCTTGCACCCATTGCCCCTTGTCCTGTCATTGGAGGTCACTAAGAAGAGCCTGGCTCCATCCTCCTGACACCTTTTTTCATATTGGCCTGGATGACTGAGGTCACCCCTCAGTCTCCTCCAAGCTGCAGAGCCCCAGCTCCCTCAGCCTTTCCTCACAAGGGAGATGCTCCAATCCCTTCACCATCTCTGTGTCTCTGTGCTGGACTCTCTCCAGCAGTTCCCTGTCCTTCTTCAACTGAGTGAAGGTCCCACAACTGGACACAACACTCCAGCTGTGGTCTCAGCAGGGCAGAGCAGAGGGGGAGGAGAACCTCTCTCCACCTCCTGACCTCATCCCTTCTAACACACCTCAGGATGCTGTTGTCCTTGGCCACAAGGACACATTGCTAGCTCGTGAGTTTGTTCACAGTCTGACATACTGAAGGTGGAAGAAGGTGAGTTCAGCCTTGGTGAAGCTGCTTCTGCACTCTCCAATGCACCAGCCCACATTAGAAATTCACCTTCCAGTGAGCTTTTCAAAGCCAAGGGCAGTTGGCACCTTCCAGAGAGGGTCAGAAGGAAGGTCAGGTAACTGCAGTGGTTGCAATAAGCCATTTCCAATTCCCATTTCTTCCAAGCCTTTAACTACACTGTTTAATTTGGATTAATACTGCAAATAAGTGAAAGACCCAAATGTTTTCTGTAACATCCCTGTAAATGAACTCCAGATTAAACACCTTGTCCCTTTTATATCTTTGAAGGTGAGAAGTTACTTTTTGGGAAAGTCTGACCTGCTCACCTCATGTTGACAGGGGCAAAGTGATTTTAGCTCTCCTGGCTCTTTGTTTCTGCCAGCCCTCTTGCCCTGGGCTGTGAAGGGAGTTCTTTTTGTGGTTGAACAGAGCTCATTTCTGCATCTGCTGAAGGTTTTGGTCTCAGTTAATTGCAGCAGGCTAATGGCTGAGACATTAATTAGATTAACAAGTAAATGTGAAATATGGTGATTATTCCCTTATTGATCTCTGTACTTGAGTCTATCCATTAAAGCAGGAATCATTTAGTGATAGGATTTTCTCCTCCAAATAGAAAAAAACTCGGGTGTATCTGATGACTGTTGTGCAGCAGATTTTCCCTCTATAAATTCTAAATAAATAATTTCCTTTTTCCTCCTTTTCCTCACAGTATCAGTCATTCCCACAAGGCCGGAATGGATTTAAAGTTGGAATGAAATTGGAAGGGCTGGATCCTGAACACCCCTCTCGATTTTGTGTTCTCACAGTGGCTGAGGTAGTTGCTCTTCCAGTCTTTGATTCCACAGGACCTGTGTACTTTTAAGATTTTGAAGGTTTTTTTCACTTAAAAATAGAAACAGAAGAGTGCTTTGATTAATTAATGGCTGAAACGAGCTAAAAACAGGGTGGGGAATGAGAGGCATAAATGAGGAAAAATACAGATAGACTTTAGAGAAATAAATGAGACCTTAAGTTTACTTTTATGCATGAATATGAGTATGGAAAGAGTGATTAGTGTTTGACTTCTTTTTGACCATTTATAATAATCAGAGCTCCCCTCATTCTAGGTACAAGGGTACAGAATGAGGCTGCACTTTGATGGTTACCCAGAGTGCTATGATTTCTGGGTTAATGCTGACTCCTCAGACATCCATCCTGTTGGCTGGTGTGAGAAAACAAGTCACAAGCTGCTCCCTCCTAAAGGTATGGGGGGAAAAAGATGTACAAGAAACCATAAATTCAACCAAGAACTAGATGCCCTGGGTCTGCGTGTTCCACTGAATCACAAAAGAACAAAACAACTTCCATTGCTGTCACCAAAGATTGAGGTTGTTAGATAATTAGGAACTATTGGATGAGCATATAAAGCAGGGGGTCTCTTTGAGGTTCAGAACTTGCTCCTTTCCTAGAAACTTTTGAAGGTTCAGATTAATGATTGGATGTTAGACTGAAAGAGAGGGAGAGATGTTTCAGCTGAAACACATAACCCCTGAAGGCTGGAGAAGGGCCCTTATCATGCAAAGTTCATTTTCTTCCCAGGTAATTTCCATTTCTGAAAAACCAATCTGAATGTAACAGGGCTGTGTAAAACTATCTTTTTATCTCTCTGTTTTTTTTTTAGGTTTCAAGGAGGGAGAATTTAATTGGACTTCCTATTTGAAGAATTCCAAAGCATCAGCAGCTCCCAAAAATCTTTTCAAGAACCTCAACACTGTAAGTGTTGATACTGAATGTGAGGTGTTCAAAATAGGATCCTAAACTGGTTTGGACCAGAATATTTACATCTTCTTAATATGCTCATGTCAGAGGTACAACTGTGGTACAATCAGATGCAAGCTGTTTCCTGCTCTGATTTATTTATAAAATGGGAAGCTGGTATGATTTTTCTTCCTTCCCCCCACTTACTGACTTTAGAGAGAATTTGTATTTCCTTTCCTCCTTCCTCCTGGAGGAAAAGATTTACTCTACCATTTCTTAAACATATTACAACAGTCTGTTTTGCTGTGTCCCTGGAGTCAAGATATTTGTGTCATTTTCCTCTAATTTAATCATAGCCAAAATAATTTCTGCTTTCCAGCAGCATGCTCCTCTGTGCCATGGGATTCATTATGAGGCTATGGATCTTTGAGCATTTTTCATCCTTCACCTACTGCTGTTTTCTTTTGGGTTGTTGTGTAAAACTCCCATTTTGTGTCACTCAGATGACACCAAGTCCATGATCTGGTGGATTTGATGCTGCAGATGGACAGAGCAGTGATTTGAGCAGAATCAGGGCCAAGTGCACCTCTGCACTGCTTCCAAGTCGCCTGTTTTCTTTATAAACTCTTAACTTTTTCACTGCTAAGACAGAAACTGCAGTGCTCATGCTTGTCCTCAGCCAGTACTGGTCACTACAGCCTTTGAGTGTGCCTTGTAGCCTTGCTGTGTGCCTTGCTATTCTCTTATTAAAGCTACCATAGCTCTTTTTAGAAATACAATCAATGTCAGAACATATGGAAACCTCATTTGTAGACCTCTTGCTAGGAGCTATATATATATATAGTACATGTTTTGGTCTGATTTTTAGGATTACAGCCTGTACCAAAATAATTTATAAGGGTAATTTAAGTGTCATGAGCTAGAATGGAACTGATTTCCCTTTCTTGATGTTCTGCTCCTCAGCCTGTCACACCCTCTGGTTTTCGCCTGGGAATGAAACTAGAAGCAGTGGACAAGAAGAATCCATCTCTGATGTGTGTTGCAACCATCACAGACATGGTGGATAACCGTCTGCTCATTCACTTTGATAACTGGGATGAAAGTTATGACTACTGGTAAAGAAATTGTATTTCTAAAATATATCTGTGAGTAAGCTCTGGTTTATATACCTCTTCCACTGTGAGGGTATCACAGAATCCAGAGTGTCAGGGGTTGGAAGGGACTTGGAGAGATCATCTAGTCCCATCTAGCAGCCACAGCAGCAACACCCAGATGAGGTCCCACAGGAAGGTGTCCAGGTGGGGTTTGAATGTCTCCAGAGAAGGAGACCCCACACCCTCTCTGGGCAGCCTGGGACACTCTTCTCTCACCCTGACAAAGTTCTTTCTCCTATTTCTGTGGAACCTCCTGTGTTCCAGCTTGCACCCACTGCCCCTTGTCCTGTCATTGGAGGTCACTGAGAAGATCCTGGCTCCATCCTCCTGACACTCACCCTTTCCATCTTTATAAACATGACTGTGGTCACCCCTCAGACTCCTCTTCTCCAAGCTGCAGAGCCCCAGCTCCCTCAGCCTTTCCTCACAAGGAGGATGCTCCAATCCATCATCTCTGTGGCTCTGTATAGCATGGGATATTTGAAATGTAGCCACTAAAGTTGGGCATTTTCAAGCATCAGGGTAATTTCTTTGGGTTTTTACAAATTGCCACTTGCTCAGTCTCTTCCCCTGCTGTCTGAGTGCTCATCGCTTGGCTCACTGCAAATCCAGTGGGCTCTGCATGAACTGCCCTTGAAGCTTTCCAGGTAAGAAGCCCTGGAGGGAATTCAGCTGGCTGACTTAGGGCAGGTCAGGGAATGTTCATGTTACCCAGTCTCCTGGCAGAGCTACAGGAGGAGTAAGCTCCACTAGTGACACCACTGGAATTAGTAACATCCTTCCCTCCAAGACTAGCAGTGTGTGTTGGCACTTCTCTCTGCAGATTTTTATTTGGAAGCAGGCAGCACTCAAGTCCATAAAAATCTTTTCATTTGCTTCAGCAGAGCCTGGCTAAGGCCCTTTGAAAATAAAAAATGATTGCCAGCGTTGAGGCATTTAAATTCTGACCTAGTGCAGTTGTTCTGCAGCTGAGAACCTTGATCCCTTGCCCTCATCCTGGGGCTAGGTGGAGTATTAGTCAAGGAAATGTTTTCCCTTCATGGTCTGTGTTTTGCAGCTTACATGAATGAAGTATCTTCATTTGAATTTGTCTGAGAAAGCTCCACAAAGCTCATGCCTGTCAAAACAGCCCAGATTCCATCAGTATTCTGTGTTGTCTCTCCCATCTCTTTTTCTTTCATTTCTTTTTCAGAATAGGCACCTGTTTGGTAGGAAGTTGGTCTTTTCTTGCTTTGCCAGGAGCACATCATTCAGAGCTTTGTAACACTGGGAGATTTGAGATCTCATTCCTTTATTATTTTAGCCCACGAAGCCTTGTTTTCGTGACATGTTTTGTTTGGAATTTGAAAATTTCAACGGGAAACACAAACAGAGCTTCAAAGTAGGGTTTGGACTCACATGAGTCCCTAATATAATAATAGGGAACCAGGCAAATAGGGAAATGCAATAAAATAAGGAACCAGGCAAACTACCACTAGGTTTCAGCTGGGAGTGGGTAACATGCAGTTCTTGCACTTCTTAAAAGTGATTTCCTCCTCATCCAAAATAATGGTCTTTCAGTTTTGGGTTTTATTTCTGTGTTGCTGTTTTATCTTGGATGATCTATGTCCAGGATGAACTGGTTGGTATGATCTATTCTTCTTTGAGTTTCCCTGTCTTGTGGGGCTGCTCATGTGCCTTAAAAACCAGGCATTATAAATTTAAGGAGGAGTTGCTTGTCTTTTACACCATGATCACACCCACTGCGAGCATCTGCCAAGCCAGCAAAGGCGTATGAGGCAGCACTTGAAATCCTGCTTTGCTTTTTTTTTGCTTTTAAAATTGACTGGTGCCAACTTTCCCTCTTTTTAATTCAGGTGTGAAGCCAGCAGCCCTTACATTCGTCCTGTTGGCTACTGCCAAGAAACTGGAACCCCACTGACAACACCACCTGGTATGTTGAGAGTTATTTCCTGCCTCAGTCAGGATTTATCTTCCACATAAGTAGGTATTTGCACTCTACAGGCTTCACTCAGTTCTCTTTTCTCTCCTGACTGAGCAATATTAATATTCATATGTTTTGCTGCTGATTTTTATTCTGTTAAAAAACATGGAATGGGGTTTGGTAATTTGTAATTGAATTTGATTTCAGGAGGGAAAGGACTTGGAGGTATTTGCAGTGTTTCCTTTAGCGTGAGCTGGAAGAAAGAGGAATCAGGATCATGTTTTTATGTATGTTAAGATGGGATTTCTGGAAAAGGAGTAACTTAAATTCATATAGAATCATAGAATGGTTTGGATTGGAAGGGACCTTAAAGCTCACCTAGTTCCAACCCCCCTGCTGTGTGTGTCTCTTTCTCCTGCTCTAGAATCCAGTAAATGAGGACAGTGTTGGCAAATGAAAGAGGACAGATACTCCAGGCAAATTAATGTTTTCAGGCCTTGGAAGTGCTCATACACCTTAAAAATAGCAAAATTTTTAAGAATTATTTCTGCTGTTTGCTAGATTGTCAGAATTTATGGAGTTATCATAGAATAGTTTGGGTTGCAAGGAACCTTCAAAATCCTCTAGTTCCAACCTCCCACCACACCAGGTTGCTCAGTGCCTCACCCAGCCTGGCNGCCTTTCTGGAGCCCCCTTCAGGGATTGAGAAGCCTCTATTGAGGTTCCCCCTGTGCCTTCTCCAGGCACAACAACCCCAATTCCTTCAGCCTGTCCTCACAAGGGAGGTGCTCCAGCCCTCTCAGCATCTTTGTGGCCTCCTCTGGACCTGCTCCAACAGTTTCTTTCTTCTGTTGAGGGCTCCAGAACTGGACACAGTAACTCCAGTTGGGGTCTCACCAGAGCCCACTAGAGGGGCAAAAATCCCCTGCCCTGCCCTGCTGGTCACACTTCTCTTGCTGCAGCCCAGAACTGGGTTGGCTTCTGTGCTGCAAGCACACACTGCTGCCTCATGTTGAGTTTTTCCTCCATGGACACCCCCAAATCCTTCTCTTCAGGGCTGCATTATAGTAGCCATGTGTTACATAGCTGCTTTTCTGTTGTTTATAACAATAAATGTGGGCTTTTCCTTACTACAATGATAATTCTCCCTGGTTTTTTTTAGGATACAAAGATTCCAAAGGCTTCTCATGGGAGAGATACTTGGAAGAAACTAATTCCCAGGCAGCCCCAGCAAGAGCATTCAAACTGGTTGGTGAATGAATCTCTTTGTTTTTCCAACTTTCTTTTTTTTTCCTATTTTCTTTTTTTTTCCCATTTCTTTTTTGTATTTTTTCTTCTGCACTTAGGCTAAACTTTGGCACATGATAATAACTTTTTTTGTGCCATTGTGACACTTGCCTTGCTTCCTCTGGATGAAGTTAGTGTGGAGGTTAATACCTGCTGCCCTCCCAGATATTTTCTTGCTGAGCTCTTTGGGGCTGGGGAGGAAAAGCAGTCAGGAAGGGCTCAGATAAAGGAGGTTAAAAATCCAGCAGGCCAAGTTTGATAATTGCTGGATTTCAGCAGGTGGCTATTTGAAGTTGGTGGATGTCAGGGAATAGGAGGAGGCTGGTTTTGCCTCTTCAGAGAGCTGTGAGGCCACAGCTGGAGTTATGTGCAGCACAGTTGAACTCCAAAACATCCCTTGGATTAAGTTTTTTTCCAGAGCTGAGCAGACAGCATCTTGGATCGTGCAGCACAGCAGGTGAAACATCCTCAGAGACCCTGAAAAAGATAATGAGTGAAGCTTGTCAATAGGACACATTTGTTGTCCCCTTTGTGTAGGGTCAGCCTTTTTTTTGAGCTGTGCTTATCAAATCCCAGCCAGGCTGGAAAACAGGAACCTTCAGAAGGCGAGAAGAAAAGAATGCAGCAGTTGGTTTTTCTACACAATACAAGTTTTATGGATAAAAATATTTTGGAATGATAGCAGATAAAAAAAAAAAAAAGAAACTATGAAGTGCCACCTACTTGAAGTTCCCAATCTCAAGTTTTTAGTAATCTGCCATTACAGCATTGATCCTTAAATTCTCAGAATTCAAAAGGGGTTAAGAAACATCACCCTTGGATTAAGGGGATTTGCTCAGGACAGGGTTTGCTCCCTATTTTGGATTCTTTGAAAAAGAAATGTCTTTCCAAGGCTTCTCTTCTTCTTTTACATACATCTCTGCAGCCATTTTTTTTACTCCTTCAGGTATCTGTAGAAAACAGCAGAAGGACCAATTCTGGTTCTCATGAAAGTCCAGAATATAAATTAGCACTAAAAACTGTTTCAGAAATGAGACGGGGGGAGGTTAAAAAAAAAAAAAAAATTATATACCAGGAGTTAATAGAACTCTTTCAAGATCAGACCTCATTACTTTTCTGGCTTGCTTGGTCTGAAGTGCAAATACACGGCACAGTTATTGATTTTTTTATTATTATTATTCCAGCTAGCAATTACAGGAAATCAGTACATAAAAATATAGCTTGAGAGCCAGAACAGGCATTTCTCACTGAATTCGTTTTTAACAGTTTTCAAGAGCTATCTTGAAACAGTCTGAAGGCACTGATCATCAGCCCAAAGAGCAGATCTTTTTGTCTGGATTTCTGCCTTCTCCTTCACCCAGAATCACAGGAGCTTTATTGTTGGACACTATTTCATCCCGTTGTCTTGGGCTGTCAATTCCAAACCATTCAGAACCCTGTGGCAAAAAGGCAGCGACCCTTCTGACCCAGCAGGACTTAAACAAACAGCCTGGAGCATCTTCTGGGCAGGATTTTATTCTTTAGCTCTCAGGCTGTTTTCCTCCAGGCAGGCAGAGAGGGTTGCCTGGTTCAATAAGATGTTCTCAAAACTAAAAGCACTTTGGATTGTCTGGTTTCCAGGCCTGTGTGGCTGAAATCCTGTGGATAATTGTATCCAGGGGAAAATCCCAAAGAGAAACTTCAGGTTTGGAGCCTGTAATCTCTCTTGCTCAGAAGCAGAATTCCTTCTCTGCCCCCAGCTGCTGGCAGTAAAAAAAACGAGGAGGGAAGAGCAATTTTAATCATCTTTTCATTAACTTGATCTTGTTCAAAGATGTGATTTATCATCTCTTGCTAAAATCCTGACCTTTGTGTGCAGAAGTGAAGAAGGACGTGTTTGGAATGAGTATCCAGTGCTCTGTAACCCCTTTGCTGAGGGGGTCAGAGGAGGAATTTGCAGTCAGTCAGTTAAAGATAAGTGGAAAAATTGGTAAACACTGCCTGTTAGTCTGAGGTTTACATCTGCGGGTGCTGCAGAGGGCATGCATCAGGTCAGAGGACATTCAGGAGTTTTGATGAAGTAGTTTGGCTGCTGTAGTTTGAGAAAAGGGCTGAGGTGGAGGCTGCAGATGGGAGATTCTGCTGGCTGGAGCTGCTTTTGGGACCCAGCATTCCAGTTTTTCACAGTCTTCATTAATAAGCTGTTGTTATCATAAGAAGGAAGTGATAATCATAGAATCATACAATAGTTTGGGTTGGAAGGGACCTTAAAGATCATCTAGTTCCAGCCCCCCACTAGATCAGGTTGCTCAGTGCCTTGTCCAGCCTGAAGGCAACTCTGTAATATCCTGATGCCATGAAGGATGTCACCTTAGTGTAGTGAAGAGACATGTCATGTAGTGCTGTGTTTCAGGTGTAAGATGGTGGTGAACTGACCAGTGTCCTGGTGAGAGGTGACATGATCTCTCTGCTGTGTTTGGGAGTTTTACTGTCCCACTGCAGAGGCTGTGTGTCAGTGGAGCTCATGGGTTTTTT
>VZTY01005116.1:10764-22853 GCA_013400935.1 Turnix velox | reverse complement strand
CTCACCAGAGCCCAGTAGAGGGGCAAATTCCCCTCTCTTGACCTGCTGGTCACACTCCTCTTGATGCCACCCAGGATTTGGTTGTCCTTCTTGGCTACAAGTGCACACTGGCAGCTCATGTTGAGTTTGTCATCCACTGACACCCCCAGTGTTTATTGCCTTGTAGGATGAAGTTGGTAAGCTCTTGGATGGAAGTATAGTCACAGCTGGGCACCCAAGTCTTACTCTGATTGACTTTGTGCCACTTTCTTTTAGATAACCAGTGAAGATGTTCTGAAGAGTACATGTGATGCTCATCAGCTCTGCATCATTTCTGTTTTGCCTCATATTCTTGACACAGGTAGGCAAATATGGTGGCAGTTTTCTGGATGAATTTATCACTTAAAGCATGTAGTTTGTTGTGTATTTTTAACTTCTCTGATCCTGTCTAATAGGAGCTTCAGGGAGGAATTCTTACTTGGATGTGATGTTAAAAATGGCTGAAAAATACAAAAAGAAGATGTGGGGGTAAGTGTCACTGTAGACTGATCCTCTTGGAGAACCTGTGAGCATTTTTAGAGGTAATGGAATAGAATTTGTATGGTAGCAATTTGTCTCCAGGTATGAATTATGCCTTGTTCAGCATAGTGTGTCTTGGTATTTCACTAACTGTATAGTGGGAGGGGATGCTGTGGCTTTAGTATAAACAACTTGTTTGGGTTTTTTTCTTCTACCTCAGATCTGGTATTTACAAGTGATACGTAAGTATCAATGAGATGAGATTAAGCCCATTTTCCTCTTGTTCTGAATGCTAAAATCTTTTTTAAGGCAGTATTTATTTTTTTTTGAGTTATTTGCTGATGAGTGAGTCTGATGATATGAGTTTATTGTAAAAACAAAATAAAATTAAAAAAAGACACTTATTAACAAATTTCATTCTCTCAAGGAAGCAGGCCAACAGGCTTTTTTCTTCTTCCAAATGGAGATGAGGATTTCTGAGTGAGATTTATTCTAACACTGACTTTCATGAAAAGAAGGCAAAATGATGTGAAAGTTTGTGGGAAATGTTGAGATTGGCTGATTCTGGAGGTTTCTCACAAGACTTTATAGGCATAAGAGGAGCTGAGATCTGACCAGCAAGGAGTGGAATATTGATTTTGCAGTCTTTTGGCCAAAAATCCTCTGTTTTATTGCATTTAGTTCTATAACCTGTCTCAAGCAATGCTCAGTACAGGCTAAAGAGCAATTTGTTGGGGCTGTTACCACAGTACTTCCCTGGATTTCTCTTTCATGGCTGTTTTTTTGATCCATTTTTCAGTGGCTGACCTAAAGTTCTGCTCAGGAGAGTCTTTCTTCTCTTTCATGGTTCAAGATGAGGACCTTGATACCTTCAATAACAAATTAAGATTTGTTGATGCCTTCAAGGGCAGTTCAGGGCACAGTTTGAACTCTGTGTGACTTTTAAATGACTGTAAGGTATCTGAATTAT
Organism: Turnix velox; assembly: GCA_013400935.1. Taxonomy (NCBI): domain Eukaryota; kingdom Metazoa; phylum Chordata; class Aves; order Charadriiformes; family Turnicidae; genus Turnix; species Turnix velox. The sequence continues at coordinate 21,385 of VZTY01005116.1, read as the reverse complement.
TCATTTTATATTTTATCTTTCTCTCAAGGTGGCTGTGGACAGAAGCAGGTGCTCAGTCAAATCTTGAGAGCTCTTTGGGGATTGGAGGCTTTGGATATCCAGCAATGGCTGCTGTTAATGCTCGCAAGATGAAATTTGCCCTTCTGAAAGGATCTTTCAGTGAGCAAGGGATTAATGAATTTCTCAGGTATGAAATCTCTACATGGCTTAAATTTTTCTGTGGCTCTTTAATCCCAAACCAGTATCTCCTGGATCAGGTGGGACTAGCACAGTGAAAAGAATTAAGATGATAACATTCACCAGAGTCAGGGAATAATTCCATGAGCAACCTGGTCTAAGGGGTGGTGTCCCTGCCCATGGCAGGGGGGTTGGAACTAGATAATCTTTAAAGTCCCTTCCAACCCAAACCATTCCATTTATTTCAGTGAGGACTGGAACTGATAAAGCAGTGTCTGCCTCTTTCTGGTGGACAGATGAAGAAATGGGATGTTTTAATAGTAGTTATAGGGCCACTTTAGAAAAAATGTTTGAAAACTAAAGTGAGTTCTGATATTGAGAAATTACGATTCTGCAGAAATTCATGTAATTTAGTAATCAATACCATTAAATTCAACCTGCATGGTTGGTAATTATGAAGTTCCCAGTCTGGAAATCTAAATGGTTGCTGCTGAGGTTCTTGAGGTCTGTACGTTGGTGTTAATCTGTCTGGTTTCATCTTCCCCTTTTCCATCCCCCTGGAATCTGCTAAACTTATGGGATTGGGGGAGTGAGGGGAAGCCCTGCATCTGAAAAGTGGAGAGATTTGCTCAGCTTACCTTCTCTGAAGCTGTTTCACACAGTTTGGTTGGCAAAAGGCAGTGCTGAGAATTGAGAGGGGAAAGGAGATGGGAAGAAAGGAAAGGAAATCAGAATTGCGAAAGGAAATACAACTCTCTTCTTGCCTCACCAGTAATTGAACCCAGTTCCCACTGGATTAGTGAAAAAGGTGTTGTGTTCCCTTACCTGAGTACGGGTAACACCAGAGTGTCTACTAATAATGCACGTGAGAGAAACATCTGTTTTTTCAGGCATGGGAAATATTCTACATCTATAAAAGGACTAGAAATAATGGATGTAAATTGGAAGGGAGTAGATTCAGGTTAGATAGAAGAAGGAAATTCTTTAGGGTGAGAGTAGTGAAATACTGGAAGAGGTTGCCCAGAGAGGTTGTGGATGTCCCCTCAATCCCTGGAGGTGTTTAAGGCCAGGCTGGACAAGGCACTGAGCAGCCTGATGTAGTGGGAGGTGTCCCTGCCTATGGCAGGGGGGTTGGAACTTGATGATCTTTAAGGTCCCTTCCAACCTGAACTATTCTATGATTCTATGGAAATCTGTATCAGTGAGTCTTTTTCCTTGTGAGGGTGTGTGGTACTTCCTGGACACAACAGGCACTGTAAGCAGCTTAGGTTGCATCAGATTACTAGAATCATAGAATAGTTTGGGTTGGAAGGGACCTTAAAAATCATCGAGTTCCAATCTCTCCTCTTCCAATTTACATCCATTCTTTCTAGTCCTCCCATCACATATCTTATTAAAAAGTCCTACCCCTGCCTTTCTGTAGGACCCCTTCAAGTATTGATAAGCTACTAGGTTGGTGTTGTTTTACTGTAGAGCAATACTTGGGGGAGTAATCTCTTCCACAATGCTTGAGCTCAACTAGAGAAAGTGGTACAACCACAGCTGGTGTAGCTGGCTCTTAACTCAGCTTGCCACATGCAGCTTTTGTAATTGAATAGGCAGCCTCAGTAATGCTGACCAAAAGTAAGGAAATGAGCACTGAAGAGCATAAAAACTGTAGACCTTGCCTAGGGAGAGTGGGTTATTCAGCCTTATTTGCCTCTGGAGGAATGCAAAGGGCTCAGAATTGGATCAGAGAGATGATGGACCTCATCTCCTACAAGGACAGAGAGAGTTGAGGTTGTTCAGTCTGGGAAAGGCTCTGTGGAGACCTCATAGCAGCCCACCAGTACCTGAAGAGGGTCTACAAGAAAGCTCCGGAGGCACTTTTTGCCAGAGCACATAGCACTAGGATGAGGGGCAGTGGTTGGAAACTAGAGCAGGATGGATTTAGATTAGATTTGAGGAAGAATTTCATCTCTGTAAGGGTGGTGAGGCATTGGAAAAGGTTTCTCAGAGGGGTGGTGGAGGTGCCATCCCTGAAGGCATTCAAGGCCAGGCTTGATGAGGCTCTGAGCACCACATTTAGTGCAAGATTTCCTTGCTGCAATAGATAAAAGGGACCTTTGGGTCAACTTGACCCATTCTTTGATTAATTTGGCTTCTTGAGCAATCCTAACTAGCAAGAGCAAGATGGCATGTTTCAAAGAAGTTGTTCCCTGGTACCCACTGCAACCCAAGGAGACTTAGTTCACCAAATCATTACCAATTTCAAGTAATAGTTTCAGGTGACTTCCAAAACTAGAATTACAGCACTTTTTTTTGTGTTCAGGAGCATTGTGAAGGCAACTGCTTGATATATGGAGCAGTGTAGTTCAGTTTGTCCCTTTAGATCTAATTGCAGATTCACATTGCTGCTTCAAGGGCTTCATTCTCTGCTTCACAATTTGAGAAGCTTTTTTATCCAAGCAATTTAGACTTGTTTTTGAGAGATGTGAGCAGGTTTTGAAGTTCATTTTTTGCTTCCAGGCAATTTAGACTTGTTTTTGAGAGATGTGAGCAGGTTTTGAAGTTCATTTCCTTTTATCTGGAGCAATTTCTTTAATGTTTACTTTTTTTTTTTTTTTTTTTCCCTTCAGGGAACTGTCTGTTGGTCGTGGCTCTACAGCACCAGTAGGTGGTGGAGCTTTCCCTAAAATTCATGTCGTTGAACCTTGGGATGGCAAAGATGGTGAGGTAAGTGGTTCTCCATCTCTAAAATTCCTGGTGGTTCTTTAGGTTTAGAAGCCACTAAACAGAGTAACTAAGAAGAAGTGTGAAAATCCTTGTCCTTCAAAGATTGTGGCAAGTAAAGCTTGTGTCCTTTAGGTTCAACATTGCTCTAAAAAAAAAAACCAGTTACCACAATTGTTTGATCCTCTTCTGGTAGAATTAAAATACAGAATATTTGTTTATAATATTGCTGTGGAACCACCAGGCCACCAGATCAGGATGAGGAAGTCTATGAGGCTTTCTACAGGCATCTGAGAGCAGTCTCTAGAGTTTCTTTTGGGGGATTTTAACTCCCCTGATATTTGCTGGAAGGGTCACCCAGCCAGAAATCTACAGTCTGAGAGGTTCCTCCAGGGCATTGATGACAACTTTGTGATGCAAAGGGGGGATGAGCCAACTAGGAGAGGAGCACTTCTGGATCTTACCCTCAGAAGGATCTGGTTGTAGAAGTGAAAGCTTTGTTTTCAGCATTTATCTCCATTTGCCTTTGATTATTTTTACTGGAAAACAACTATTGTAGTCTTAAACTCTTAACACTTGTTCTGTGCTTCCTACACTTTGAGTTTTTTATGAATAAAACCCTCACTAACAAAGAGGGGCTGGTTGAAGAAGTGAAAGCTTTGTTTACAGCCTTTATCTGGATTTTTTTTTTATTGGAAAACAACTTTTGTACTCTAAAACTCTTGATTCTTGCCCTGTGCTTTGAGCTTTTTAGGAATAAAGCCCTCACTAACAAGGAGGGGGTGGTTGAAGAAGTTGAAAGCTTTGTTTTCAGCATTTCTCTGCCTTTGCCTGATTATTTTTATTAGAAAACAACCTTTGTAGTCTTAAACTCCTGATATTTGTCCTGTGCTTCCTACACTTTGAGCTTTTAGGAATAAAACCTCACTAACAAGGAGGGTGAGTTTTTAATGAATAAAACCCTCACTAACAAGGAGGGGGTGGTTGAAGAAGTGAAAGCTTTGTTTACAGCCTTTATCTGGATTTTTTTTTATTGGAAAACAACTTTTGTACGCTAAAACTCTTGATTCTTGTCCTGTGCTTTGAGCATTTTAGGAATAAAACCCTCACTGTCACGGAGGGTCTGGTTGAAGAAGTTGCAAGCTTTGTTTTCAGCATTTCTCTGCCTTTTTCTTTGATTATTTTTATTAGAAAACAACATTTGTAGTCTAAACTCTTGACACTTGTCCTGTGTTCCTACACTTTGAGCTTTTTAGGAATAAAACAGATGACAGGCAGGAGCTTTCCTCTCAGGATGAAGTATCTTTCAAAGTCTCCTGATGTTAAAGCATTTCTAAACATATCCTCCAAACCTCTTTCCCAGCTTCCTGTCGAAGAGGATATCGATCTGAGTGATGTGGATCTGGATGACTGGGATAAAGATGAGCTGTGAGACCTTCAGGAAACTTTTCTTTTCTTGGGAGAGTTTTGCCCAGCAGTTTGCAACCTGGTTTCACAATCAGAGGTGGATATTCCAGTGGCCTTTTTTTTTGTGGAGAAATAGCATGTGGCACTCTGTGCTATTTGATGCACTGCAGCAGGGAACTGTGCACATCTCAAGAAAACACTCAGAAATTCTATGAATTGTCATAACCAGTAAACCTGATTGTATTCTGTGTAACAAATTGAGGGACATCATGGATGCTTTTTTGGGACATCTTGGGTTTTGTGGACAGCGTGCTGTTGAGTGTACCTGGAGGCTGTTAGTGTAACCAGTTTTAAATGTGATTTCTTTATTATTTTTTTGTTTTGTTTTATTTTTTTTTTCCATGGACATGGAACCTGGTCAGCTTCTGTTTTCGATTAAAGAATAAAACAAAATATTTTTGACACACAGTGTTAGTCTTGTATAGAATAATGAAGAAAAAAATTAACTGTAGGGTAGAGGCTGGTAAAGAAAGGAGTTTTAAGTCTCTGAATGATCTTGACTGACTGGCCTAAAGCCTTTTAGATGGACAATCTTAGTTTTAAATGCTCTTTAGTCTTCCTATTCCTCCTCAGGGGCTTTTTCTTTCTTTGTAAGGTCATTAGGATGGTGGAAGTTGAGTTGTTGCTGCAGTGGGAGACAATGGGAGCTGTTGTCCCCTTCCTCCAAATTTTATAGGGTGTAGGCTGTGAGGATTTCAAGGTGCTAACAGAAAACCAGCAAATTAGAGAATATTTCTTCACTTCCCATCTGGCATCATCTTGATTTCAAGATACTATTTCCTTGGAAGGAGAGTCAGCACTGAGAAACAGATGGTTACTGCTGCTTTTTTAATAAAAATATTATATTTTGTTGCTCTCCATGTCTTGTGTCAGTGTCTAGTGAAGTGACCCTCATGGAATCAGCTTGTTTATAAGCAAGGAATGAAAGAACTGATATTTTTTTCCCCTTTTTTCAAGGAAATAATAAGGGTTTAGAGGCTGCCTGTACCTTGTCCCTGTAAGAATCAGCCAATGTAAGAGCCAGCAGGAGCTTGATGCTGATGTGGAAAAATATTATATTTTGTTGCTCTCCATGTCTTGTGTCAGTGTCTAGTGAAGTGACCCTCATGGAATCAGCTTGTTTATAAGCAAGGAATGAAAGAACTGATATTTTTTTCCCCTTTTTTCAAGGAAATAATAAGGGTTTAGAGGCTGCCTGTACCTTGTCCCTGTAAGAATCAGTCAATGTAAGAGCCAGCAGGAGCTTGATGCTGATGTGGAGCAGGAAATGTGCTCTGGCTCTCAGATTTATTCTAATGAAAAATCTTGGCAAAACCAAACTTGGTGTGATGAGGATTTTTTTTTTAAGCTTTTTTTTTTCACAAATGCAACCAAATGTGATGCTTTCTGCTTCTTCTTTGTTTTTTTTTTTTAAGTTTCCTTTATTAGAGTACACACCTAGTAGATCCATTAGTTACCACACTTTAAAAATGGTTTTATTTCCAGTCCAGTAGATATTCCATCTTTGTACCTTACCAAATAAATACTACCACAGTTACCTCCTGCCTCTGAAATATGTTTTTGTAAAACTTTGAAGAAGAGATAATTATATGGAAGTCAGTGTAAAAATCTCTGGGAAAGGTAGGATGTTCTTATGCAATTATCCTGCTGCAGTTCTCTGCTCTTTGATTTTATTTTCAGTGCCTAAACATTTGCCTTAGCTTCAGGGTCTTGAAAATGTATAGATGAAGCCTGAGTAATAATTAATTTTTTTTTAACTGCCATCAAGAAGACTGAGGTCAATCTTGAAATAGACATAAGGGTAGTACTCTTGGTTACTCAGTTGCAAGCCAGGGATGTCCATGCTGGGCTGTGAAAGGAAAAAGTGTGACTTTAGTACCAGTGATCAAACCTCGCAAGTTTGAGGCTACAGTGGATTGGATTTTGTGCTGCTCTTCCACAGGATTGGAGTTTCATAACTGCTGGGCTTAAGGTGGGGAATTCACCCATGAGAATCTGGTGCTTCTTTGGGATTTTCAAGCTGCCTACAACAGTGCTGAGATTTCATGCTTGGTCCTTCCAAGTTTATCAATAAGTATTTTCTTCTGCTTCAGCTCATTTCTCCTCCCTTCATAGAGTCATAGAATAGTTTGGGTTGGAAGGGACCTTAAAGATCATCGAGTTCCAACCCCCCTGCCATAGGCAGGGACACCTCCCACTACATCAGGCTGCTCAGTGCCTTGTCCAGCCTGGCCTTAAACACCTCCAGAGAGGGGGCATCCACAATCTCTCTGGGCAACCTCTTCCAGTGTTTCACTAGCCTCACCCTAAAGAATTTCTTTCTTATATCCAGCCTGAATCTCCCCTCTTCCAATTTACATCCATTATTTCTAGTCCTTCCATCACATATCTTATTAAAAGTCCTACCCCTGCCTTTCTGTAGCCCCCTGATGGGGTTATTGAGAAGTTACCCTGAGGTCCCCCCTGAGCCTTCTCTTCACCAAGCTCAACAACCCCAACTCCTTCAGCCTGTCTTCATAAGGCTCTAGCCCTTTGATCATCTTGGTGGCCTCCTCTGAACCTGCTCCAACAGCTCAATGTCCCTCTTGGAGGGGACAGAGCTGTGGTACTCCTGCTTTTTAGCCCTGAATTCATTTTTCTTGCTTTTGTTGGTTGGAATGGTCATAGAAAACTTGAAGATTTTCACCTAGAGGAATTGACATCATTGAGCAGACCTGCTTCAACAGACAATGTAAGCAACATCTACACATGTTGTGGATGCCCCCTCTCTGGATGTGTTTAAGGCCAGGCTGGACAAGGCACTGAGCAGCCTGATGTAGTGGGAGGTGTCTCTGCGTATGGCAGAGGGGTTGAAACTTGATGATCTTTAAGGTCCCTTCCAACCCAAACTATTCTATGGTTCTATGATTAGGCTACATACAATGATGCTGGCAGTGCCTTCTTCTAACCCCAATACCTACATCCATTATACTTGCTGCTGCCACTTCATCCAGGTGTTTGAAGACCACGTTTAGGACATCTCTGAGGCGTTTGACAGATTTCCTATTGGGCTGCAGCAGCATTGCTTGGAAATTCACTGGGAGCCCATACCTTGGAAGACATCAACACACACAAATTACCTGCAGGGAAGGGACACTCTCTTCTACTCTTCCCTTCCAACCCAGATCATTCTGTGATTCTGCAGCATCAAACTCCTGGCACACAAGCTGATGGAGCACTCCAGAAACAACCCCTGGTGGTGTGCTCCCTCCTTCTTAAGACAACTAAATTGTGTCTGCTTTCCATTTTCCTGTAACTGTTCACAAAGAGCTATTTTAATTCAGCTTTGTTTGTCACCTTTTTCCTCTAACTGTCCCCAAAAAGTTGTTTTTCATCACCTTTGTATATCACCTTTTTTGTGGCCATCTCTGTTGTTCTGGATGTTCCCTTCTATGAAGGAACTGCCCCTTCATGGAGAGACTTGAACATTTTGACTTCTCCAAGAATCTCTGCTGTGTAGCCACTTACCTCAGGACAGATTCAACAAAAACCCTCAAGGCTTTGACATGAATCCAAGCCACAAATGCTTCACTGAAGTTCACTTTCAGCCAGCGCAGCAAAGGGCCCTATAAGAATAGACACAGCAGTGCTGTCACCCCCTTGTAGGGTGAAGGGGCTCCAAAGCCACTGGGGCCATAAAACAAGTCTCAGGCAGCCTGTTAGTGACCCCCAGTTTGTCACAAACTCAAGTGACCCTGGGCAAATTGCCCCATGGCTCTGTTTTCTGGGCTAAATGGAGCTCAGCGGAGTCTGTAGGAACCATTTGTGAACAAGAGGCACTTTAGGACATTCTATGGACCATCAAGTGGAGCCCTATGGCAGGGGGGTTGGAACTCGATGATCTTTAAGGTCCCTTCCAACCCAAACTATTCTGTGATTCTAAGTGGATGTGCTACTCACATACTGTTGTTTCTTGTCAGAAGCTAATTTCATCAGCTCTTCCTTCTCACATTTCAGCTCCTTCTCATCATAATAAAACTCTCGAACCATGAACCTGCAATTAAATGAGATTTTGGTCTCACAAGAGACAGTCCAAACAATGTGTGTGCTCCTTGACCCTAGAGAAGAACTTACTGGGTGTTTCAAAATCACTTGTTAAAGTAGGTGGGGTTGAAGTTACCACCAGAAAGCTGTTATTAGCAGAAAGGACAATTCCAGGATCTGTAGCTGGGTGCTTAAATCATAAAATCTATGTTTCTGCTGCCACCACTCCTCACACTCTGCCTTCTCAGAGCTCTTAGAGCCAGCATCATCAACAATAATAAGGAAATCCTAAAAGCCAGTGATAGCTTCTGCTGCACCATACTAGGAACAAGTCTCACATCTTCCCCTTCTCCCTGCAATCCTGCCCTGCTGAGGGATCAGTGCTCCTTACCTGTTCTCCCTGGCTTTAGCTTTGAAGTCATCCATCACTTTCCTAAAGAGGGTCACAGTGAAGAGTCCCCCCTCTGCATCCTCAGCAATCATTCTGCAGGAGAAAAATACACTTGTGATTTGCCATGGCAAAATGCTGTCTTTATCTTCTTCTTCTTCAGTTCTATTTCTTATTTATGATTCTGAGCAACATGATGTGACTGAAATAGAATCATAGAGTAGTTTGGGTTGAAGGGACCTTAAAGATCATGGAGTTCCAACTCCCCTGCCATAGGCAGGGACACCTCCCACTACATCAGGCTGTTCAGTGCCTTGTCCAGCCTGGCCTTAAACCCCTCCAGAGATTGAGGGGGCATCCACAACCTCTCTGGGCAGCCTCTTCCACTGTTTCACTACCCTTACCATAAAGAATTTATTATATCTAGCCTGAATCTTCCCTCTTCCACTTTACATCCATTATTTCTAGTCCTTCCATCCTATATCCTATCAAAAATCCCTACCCCTGCCTTTCTGTAGCCCCTTTCAGGTACTGAGAAGCTCCTCTGAGGTCCCCCCTGAGCCTTCTCTTCACCAAACTGAACAACCCCAACTCCTTCATTTGGAATTTCACTTACTTGGTGGAACGAGGCACAACCATATCAGAGAGGGATTCGTAGGTCTTTTGCCACTGCAACTAGCTTGACCTTTGAGCAAAACAAAAGAAAGCACAGGAAATAAACACTAGAAAGCAAATGTGTTGATAAATAAGCTCATAAATAAGGTAAATAAGTTAATTAAGATAAAAGCTTGGAGTAGAAGTGCTGGAACTGTTTGTGTTGGGTGATGTGATGAAGATACATTAAGCCTCTCCTTTCCTCTCCTAGTCACCAGCTGGGGAGATATTTCCCTAAATACTCATTTTGGGTCTTTGTATGAAGAGGTTAGCAGGCAGCTGATGGTGGTTACAAGGTCGATCTTCCAAGCTTCCATGCAGTGTCCCAAGCACCAGTGCCCTTTAAAAGCTGCCCCTGACCCATGGGAAATCCCAAAACTGCTGTGTTGCATGGTGAGTGCCAGCACTGGAAGAACAATATCAAGGTGATGGCAATAATACTTTGTGCAGGCACCTACAAACACATGCCCAGCAGAGACCTTGTGAGTTTGATGGATTTTATTCCTTTTATAAAGTGTCTAATATTAGAATCATAGAATAGTTTGGGTTGGAAGGGACTTAAGCTCTAATAAGGACCCGTTTTTCTAGTGTTTTTAACTCGTATTATTCTTAGCTCAGAATAGTTCATCCTCATTCTGTCCTGCTCTGAGTTTGAAGCAGGTTTTTTTGTGCCTTTGTTTTGTGGCAGCACCACCCTTGACACAAACTGTTCATTGTTTTCACTGAATTCAACCCAAGCCACAGCTGTAGCCCTGGTGAACGGGGACAACCTGACCCAGCATCACCTGGATCCAGTGTTTAGACCTGGAAATGGACTGAGTGTGGACATATTATGGCCTTACTTTGGCACCACAACGAGGAGGGTGATGAGGTACTCAGAGTTCAGAACAAAGTCTTCTTTGTGCACAATGTCTGCCAGGGTCCTGGTCAGCAGATTGCCCCTGTGGGGAAGAAGACAAAGAAAAAAAACAAACTACATTTAAAGGAAACCAGCAGCACCACATAGTGCTGGGTATGTTGTCTCTAATCATAGAATAGCTTGGGTTGGAAGGGACCTTAAAGATCATGGAGTTTCAGCCCCCCTGCCATAGGCAGGGACACCTCCCACTACATCAGGCTGCTCAGTGCCTTGTCCAGCCTGGCCTTAAACACCTCCAGGGATTGACTTCTATATGTAAACCTCCCTGGGCAACCTCTTCC
>VZTY01005116.1:0-10487 GCA_013400935.1 Turnix velox | reverse complement strand
TTGAGGGCTCCAGAACTGGACACAGTAACTCCAGGTGGGGCCTCACCAGAGCCCAGTAGAGGGAAAAAATCACTTCTCTTGATGCAACCCAGGATTTGGTTGGCTTTCTTGGCTGCAAGTGCACACTGCTGGCTCATGCTGAGTTTGTCATCCACTGACACCCCCAAGTCCTTCTCTTCAGAGCTGCACTCAAGCCACTCTCCACCCAGCCTGTGTCTGTGCTTGGGATTGCTCTGACCCAGGTGCAGGACCTTGCACTTGGCCTTGTTGAACTTGCTGAGGTTGGCTTGGGCCCACCTCTCAAGCCTGTCAAGGTCCCTCTGGATGCCACCCCTTCCTTCTGCTCTATCAACTGCACCACACAGCTTGGTGTCATCTGCAAACTTGCTGAGGGTGCACTCAATCCCACTGTCCATATCTCCTACAAAGATGTTCAACAGCATGTAGACAGCCAGGAAAAGCCATGCAGCATTCCATATGTGAACAGACATGTTCTGTACTTACACAGTTTTTTTCTCCAGGCTTTGCAGATTTCCTTTAATGTTGTTGTAGGCAGCTGATCGAGTCTTGAGGTCTGCTTCTATTTGAGTCACTTGCTGAAACAAAGTAAAAGAAAGTCAACCAAATGAGTACTTGAGGTGTTGTTCTCACCTCCCCTCCTACTCCCTCAGCAGTTTAGGGAATGATTTGGGTACCAGCACCTCTTAAAACACCCTGCAAAGGGTGAGAGAGTTCTGGCTCCTCTATGGCAAAGGCTTCTGCAGCAAGGAGGATGCAGTGAGCTGCTGCTCACTGAAGAAATTCTTTAGGGTGAGGGTGGTGAAACACGGGAAGAGGTTGCCCAGAGAGGTTGTGGATGCCCCCTCAGTCCATGGAGGTGTTTAAGGCCAGGCTGGACAAGGCACTGAGCAGCCTGATGTAGTGGGAGGTGTCCCTGTCTATGGCAGGGGGGATTGGAATTCAATGATCTTTAAGGTCTCTTCCAACCTGAATTATTCTATGATTAATTTTTTATCAATACTGAACAGCACACAGTGCCTGGAATGGACTGACATTGTACATAACTCATCCAGCCTGCAATTTGTTGGATTTAATGCCAGTCCAATGATTTCCCCAAAGAATTCCAAAATGGAGAATGATACAGCAGAATATAAAGACAATAAAACATTACAATGGCAATAAAATATTTCAAGCAAGGGGATTAAAGTGAGAAAGCATGTCAATGTACCCTACTAAATCTGATGGACTTATAGACTGGACAGATTTCAATGTGTGTATCTTCCATTATCTGAAAGGAGCCTCCAAGAGAGCTGGAGAGGGCATGTAGAGGTGGGACAAGGGGTAATGGCTTCAAACTGAAAGAGAAATGGATTTAAATTAGATATAAAGAAGGAATTTTTCACTCTGAGGATGGTGAGACACTGATTTCCTAGAGAAGCTGTGAATGCTCCATCCCTGGAGGTGTTCAAGGCCAGGCTGGAGCTTTGAGCAACCTAGGTCTCCCTCCTCATGGAAGGGGGGGTTGAAAAACATGATATTTTAGGACTTTAACTGCTTTAGTATAGAGTGTGTGCTTCTCAGCCTTTTGCTGCCCAGACCAAAGGCAAGGGCACGTAGAGGTGGGACAAAGGGGTAATGGATTTCAACTGGAAGATAAATGTATTTAAATTAGATATAAACAAGGAATTTTTCACTGTGAGGATGGTGAGACACTGGTTTCCTAGAAAAGCTGTGAATGCCCCATCCCTGAAGGTGATTGAGACCAGGCTAAATGGGGCATTGAGCAACCTGGAAGAGGTGGGACAAGGGGTAATGGCTTCAAACTGCAAGAGAATTGGATTTAAATTAGATAGAAATATAAAAGTTTTCACTGTGAGGAATGTGAGACACTGGTTTCCTAGAGAAGCTGTGAGTGCCCCATCCCTGGAGGTGTTTGAGGCCAGGCTGGATGGGGCTTTGAGCAACCTGGAAGAGGTGGGACAAGGGGTAATGGCTTCAAACTGGAAAAAAAAGTGGATTTAAATTAGATATAACCAAAAAATTTTTCAATCTGAGGATGATGAGACACTGAACCACTCTCACTAACTTAGAGGAGGACCCAAAAACTGCCAAAATGCTTCCCCCCTCCAACTTTTTAAAATCTGGAGTAGGATTTACCTTTGTTAATGCCTCTGATATATTCTTCAGTGGCTGCTTTATGGGATATTTGGCCATGTCCCACTCAAATCTTGTCAGGTAGCTGACTAGATCAACTGAAAAGGCAAAAGAGATGCTTTGAAGCAGGTTAAAGCTCAGGCAGCAGTCCCTAGAGGTAGAAATATCTTTGGTTAACACTAGAGTGAACCAGAAGCCCATCTCTGAATCCTCAAAGAAATTTAATATTGATCAAATCTGGTGCAGTTCATATATCCAATCTAATAATATTTCTAATTATCAATATTTCCAATTATTTCCCATTAGAATGAATCATAATTTTCACAGCAGAAACAGTTTTATATGATCTAATTCAGTCTTATTATTGCAATCTGCTTGGATTTACCCCCCCACCAAGCAAGAGTTACCAGAAAACATTTGGTATCCAGGACCAGCAGCAATTCTCAGGGTTCCTGAGAGTTTGATCAAAAAAATAAACAGCTTTGCTCATGGTTCTTCTCTCTGATTCAGCCAAATGCTCACTAGAAACCAAACCAACTCAGGTGTGATGAAGAATTCCACTTGAGGTGTGATGAGGAATTCCTCAGGGACCTTCTGCAGGCAGCTTCCTGCCTCATGCAAAGCCATTTTGGTGTTTCTCTCAATGGATAAATCACTCACAGCATCCAAAGACAGAAATTCACAGCAAGGCCCTGTACATGCAGCTTCCCCCACCCCAAAAGAAGACACAGAGCACAGGGAGCCATGGCTTCTTCATAGAACCAAGGGGAGGTGACACATGTGACACCCAGCTCCTAGAAGAGAACCATGCTGGGAAATTCTGAAGATTTAGACTTGGTACCTTACAGCACCAAATAACTTCATGAAATCAGACAGCTCTGTGCCTAAGCTGACTCCTAAAAGTCCTTAGGGTGATAAATACACTTCAACAGAGCATTCTTGGGTGACTTGGGTGACTGGGACCAGTGCTATTGAACATCTTTGTAGGAGATATGGACAGTGGGATTGAGTGCACCCTCAGCAAGTTTGTAGTTGACACCAAGCTGTGTGGTGCAGTTGATAGAGCAGAAGGAAGGGATGGCATCCAGAGGGACCTTGACAGGCTGGAGAGGTGGGCCCAAGCCAACCTCAGCAAGTTCAACAAGGCCAAGTGCAAGGTCCTGCACCTGGGTCAGAGCAATCCCAAGCACAGACACAGGCTGGGTGGAGAGTGGCTTGAGTGCAGCTCTGAAGAGAAGGACTTGGGGGTGTCAGTGGATGACAAACTCAGCATGAGCCACCAGTGTGCACTTGCAGCCAAGAAGGCCAACCAGATCCTGGGTTGCATCAGGAGGAGTGTGACCAGCAGGTCAAGAGAGGGGATTTTGCCCCTCTACTGGGCTCTGGTGAGGCCCCACCCGGAGTTACTGTGTCCAGTTCTGGAGCCCTCAACATCAGAAGGACATTGAGCTGTTGGAGCAGCAACTGCCTTATGAAGACAGGCTGAAGGAGTTGGGGTTGTTCAGCTTGATGAAGAGAAGACTCAGGGGGGACCTCTCAGTAACTTCTCAATCCCTGAAGAGGTCCTACAGAAAGGCAGGGGAAGGACTTTTTAATATGATATTAGATGGGAGGACCAGAAGCCACAGATGTAAATTGGAAGGGCGTAGATTTAGACTTGACATAAGAAAGGAATTCTTTAGAGTGAGTGTGGTGAAACAGTGGAAGAGGTTCCCAAAGTGTCTGTGGATGCCCCCTCAATCCCTGGAGGTGTTTAAGGCCAGGCTGGAGAAGACACTGAGCAGCCTGATGTAGTGGGAGGTGTCCTTGCATTTGGCAGGGGTTTGGAACTCCAAGATCTTTAAGGGCCCTTCCAACCCAAACTATTCTATGATTCTATGACTTTATGGGATGGGATAAACCCATAAAAAGCAGAGGGTGTGGAACTGCCCCCCCTGCAGATTAGGGAGGGTAGAGAAAGGCAGTAACAAGGGTCTCTCTACATAAAGACAACTTTTCCAGATGCATTGGGACCTGTAGAGTGGGTTTTCTGGGGAGATGGGGAGAAAAACAACCTCATATCTTTTCTGCCATCTCCAGAGAGTTAATTCAGTCCCACAGGGATGTTAAAGCATCTTATGGGATGGATTTCCAGGGGGTAGGGAAACCTTTAGGAACAGAGATGCACAAGAAGGAATATGGAAAGTTGTGTAAGTGCTGTACTATCAGGCTGAGGGTTGTACCCTGTCTCGTGTGACACCAAACACCCTTGGCAGGTCAGCATTATCCTTTCCATGAGTTTCTCTCACCCCATATCAGAGTCAGTTTACCCTATTAGATTTCTCAAGCATGGAAAGTCTTAGGTTAGACTTCTAACAGGTTTCTAAGCAAGGAATAGTCTGCCCGAGGGGCAGAGAGCACTGGCATGATCCTCTGTCCTCGTCTTTCTAAAACCTCAGCTGTTTAAAACTCCAACACATTCAATGAGGAGGAATCATAAGACAAATATCCAACCCTTCCTGTTAAGGTCTGATTTGGAATCAACCATTCAGCTGCATAGGAAGATGTGGGAAGGAACTGCAGAAGGCATGAAGAGCTATCCCACAGTTCTCCATCACCACCTGTTCATGCACCAAAGGGAAAAGGCAGGGAGGTGAAAAACACTTGGACAATAAAAATCATGGAGGATTTTCAAGGTGGGGCACACAACACAAAATTTCATCTTGATGCTTTTTTTCCAACCTTCTTGCTAAGGCTCTGCTCAATTCAACAGGAATGAAACTGGCTTGAGTGCAGCTCTGAAGATAAAGACTTGGGGGTGTCAGTGGATGACAAACTCAACATGAGCCAGCAGTGTGCACTTGCAGCCAAGAAGGCCAACCAGATCCTGGGTTGCATCAAGAGGAGTGTGACCAGCAGGTCAAGAGAGGGGATTTTGCCCCTCTACTGGGCTCTGGTGAGGACCCACCTGGAGTTACTGTGTCCAGGTCTGGAGCCCTCAACATCAGAAGGACATTGAGCTGTTGGAGCAGGTCCAGAGAGGCCACAAAGATGGTCAAAGGGCTGGATTAACTGCCTTCTGAAGACAGGCTGAAGGAGTTGGGGTTGTTGAGCTTGGTGAAGAGAAGGCTCAGGGGGGACCTCAGAGGAGCTTCTCAATAACCCCATCAGGGGGCTACAGAAAGGCAGGGGTAGGACTTTTCAATAATATATGTGACGGGAGGACTAGAAATAAGGGATGTAAATTGGAAGAGGGTAGATTCAGGATGGATATAAGAAAGAAATTCTTTATGGTGAGGGTAATAAAACAGTGGAAGAGGTTGCCCAGAGAGGCTGTGGGTGTCCCCTCAATCCCAGGAGGTGTTTAAGGCCAGGCTGGACAAGGCACTGAGCAGCCTGATGTAGTGGGAGGTGTCCCTCACTACATTGGAACTCGATGATCTTTAAGGTCCCTTCCAACCCAAACTATTCTATGATTCTATGAATCTCAGTAGAACTCAAATTTTGGGCAGTGAAGCACAACAGGAGTTCTCAGCCCACTGTACAAGTTTCCTCCTGAGTATCTTGCAGTTTAATTAAGCAGCCTGAGGGGCAGCTCAAACTCCTGACTGAGCTTAAAATGTCCAAAAAGCCAAAGCATCCTGATGCTCCTGGAACAGCATCTCTCATTTTTGGAACCAGTCAGTCACTTCTAAAAGACTTCACATGCAGGAGAGATGCTTCCTTCCCATCCCAACACACCCAACACACTCCAAAGCCTGAATTGCTTGTAACTTTGATATATTCTCACCCAGCTCAAAGAGGCAATGTTAAATATGTCCCTTCAAAACACTGAATTCTTGAAAATTTCTGTGCTTCCCTTCTGCTTTGTGTTGAGCAAAGAATGGAGTTATTTCACCACTTAATAAATTTTCAATTTAATTCAATAAGTAAAAGGGAATTTGGAATTCAAGCTTTAAGAAAAGCTTTTCCTTACACTTCACACAGCAAAGTTGCTGTTGCTTGTAAAGAATGATGCTGAAATGTATTTGGGAAACCCTCACATGCTAAAGCTTGGTTAATTCTTGAAGATGCAGCCAATAATCTTGAAAGGTTCATGTCTTAGTTTAATAGGATTTGTTTGGATGACCAGATCCAAACAGATGACAGAAATTAGTAACAATTAATAAAGGTTAATGTCTTAGTTAATTAGGATTTGTTTGGATGACCAGATCTAAAGAGATCACAGGCTGGACAAGGCACTGAGCAGCCTGATGTGGTGGGAGGTTTCCCTACCTAGGGCAGGGGGGTTGGAACTCGATGATCTTCAAGGTTCCTTCCAACCCAAACTATTCTATGACAGAAATTAGTAACAAATAATCCCAGAAATTGGCAACAAGCAATCCAAGTAATTTCCAAATCCTTCTATCACAACACATGCAGACCTGAGAGGAGAAGAAAATGATGCAATAGGAGGAAATGAAGGAAATAAGTGAAGCCTGTTGTTTCTCAAGTCATAGAGACATCGTGATCAAGCTACGAGATTGTCACTTTGAGAAATCCATCATAACCTGATCACTGTATCTCTACAACCAGACTAGGACTTGCCTCTAGCACTAAAACACACAAAAGCATGCTGGTATCATCACTGCAATCACCAAGCCCCCCAACATACTCTTCAGACATTTCATTTTATCCTTTATTCCTGAAAACACATGAAGTGGGATTATTGTACTCATCAAGATGTTGCAGGCATCAAAAGTCTTATGTCAGAATCTAATAAAACTGGCAGAGATTTAAGAGCAGAGATCTAAATGTTAATTTTGTCCTTCACACAAAGGACAAAATTAGGGTCCCTTTAGGGTCTTGAGTACCATACTAGATGCTACAGGGGGAAAATTAGTTCAGGGAGGTTATAAAAACACCATATTGAGTACTTAGAGATGAAGTTGAGGGCCATACAATGAGGCAGTGGGGTCCCACAGCCCTCTGACATGTCAGAAGTGTCTCTTCCTTCACTCCCTGCTTTTCTCTGCTACATTGGTCAAGGCAGGACACCACCAAAGGGCATTTTTATCCTGACAGGAGTAGCATGTCCATGTCCCACCAGACCTTGGCACAACTTTGTGCACCCCAGGGCTCCATCATCTGGAGATGTTGCTCCACATGTCCCCTTATGATCCACAATTGTCACCATGGAGGGAAGGCAGATCACAACCAGATCTCTTACAACCACCCTACATGAGGTTTAACTACCTGCAAGAAGAGATCCAACCCATTGAGGGAGCAGAAAGGTGCTAGATCATTTTAGGAGAGATGGAGGATGCCTCCTGCTCTTCTCAGTTCTCAGCTCCAGAGTTAAGAGATTAATTTAGTTAGAAGCTCTGTCAGAAATTAGTACTAGACACTGAACACCCATTTGGAAGCAAAGCTGGGAGTGGATAAAGTTTCTGCTAACTTTTAAAAAGTAAAATGGGAGCAGGCTAGATGTGTTCTTCAAAAAATGTTCCTTTTTAACATGTGCTTCAAATTCACATGTTCACAAACAAAAGCAGCATCATTTAAAAAGAAATTCTCAGCACCTACCTCCATTAGCCAAAAGATTTTCCTGGACTTTGTCTTTTGAGTCTTCCATAACTTCTCCAATATACTGGGCAATTTTCTTGATTACACTGAAGTGTAGGGAGAGAAGCTTTGTTAGTGGAGAAACAAAATGAAGACAAAACAGTTGGTGCAATGAGATGATAAACATGGAGATGCCCAAAAAAGCAAGGCAGGTCAGTTTGCAATTCAAAGAATGATAAGAAACATATGGCATATTATTTATTTACAAATATTTATTTACAAATACACTTATCTTCTCTAACACATACGTAGTAGACTCTAGTTCTGTTCCACAGGATGCTAAATAAACCCTTAATTCTTGCTGAGATAAAGTTCTTACAAAGTCCTTGAAGAAAAATTAGAATGTTCTCTTGATTAATAGGGAAAATTTCCTTTGTATTCCTCTTCTTTAGGAAACTCTTTCTTTGTGAACAAATTACTCCTTTATGGTGTGGAGAATTAGATTCAAATCCTCCTTCTGCTTCATTCAAAGGAGTGATTTGAAAAGAGCCCCTCCAGTGGCACATTATAGTATCATAGACTAATTTGGGTTGGAAGGGACCTTCAAGATCATCTGGTTCCAACCCCCTGCCATAGGCAGGGACACCTCCCACTACATCAGGCTGCTCAGTGCCTTGTCCAGCCTGGCCTTAAACACCTCCAGAGAGGGGGCATCCACAACCTCTCTGGGCAACCTCTTCCACTGTTTCACCACCCTCACCATAAAGCCTGAATCTCCCCTCTTCCAATTTACATCCGTTATTTTGAGTCCTCTCATCACATATCCTATTAAAAAGTCCTACCCCTGCCTTTCTGTAGCCCCCTGATGGGGTTATTGAGAAGCTCCTCTGAGGTCCCCCCTGAGCCTTCTCTTCACCAAGCTCAACAACCCCAACTCCTTCAGCCTGTCTTCAGAAGGCTGTTAATCCAGCCCTTTGATCATCCTGGTGGCCTCCTCTGAACCTGCTCCAACAGCTCCATGTCCTTCTGATGTTGAGGGCTCCAGAACTGGACACAGTAACTCCAGGTGGGGCCTCACCAGAGCCCAGTAGAGGGGCAAAATCCCCTCTCTTGACCTGCTGGTCACACTCCTCTTGATGCAACCCAGGATCTGGTTGGTCTTCTGGACTGCAAGTGCACACTGGTGGCTCATGTTGAGTTTGTCATCCACTGACAGTGTCAGAACACACACCCTGTGTACCACTGATGTCTGAGGCAAGAGAAAGGAATGAGGCCACAAGAGAAGCCCTGTCACATTCAGGGACATCCAAGAGCAAGCAGCATTCACAGCCAACCCTCAAAGTTCTGCCTTGAGATGAGATGAATCCCACCTTGAGCAAATCCTGTGGTCAAATGATGTGTTACCCAAGGCAAGGCTTTCAGCTAAACTGCTTGAAGAAGTAAAAACATTGTAAGGAGAATGATTCTATTCAGCATATTATTATTATGATTTGGAAAACTCTCACATTTTGCTTCTGAAACTGCTGCAATGTCTATACCTCAGAAAAAAAAATAGTCTAATGCTCTTTAAATTATTTAAATGGGTGGAGAGTGGCTTGAGTGCAGCTCTGAAGAGAAGGACTTGAGGGTGTCAGTGGATGACAAACTCAACATGAGCCAGCAGTGTGCACTTGCAGCCAAGAAGGCCAACCAGATCCTGGGTTGCATCAAGAGGAGTGTGACCAGCAGGTCAAGAGAGGGGATTTTGCCCCTCTGCTGGGCTCTGGTGAGGCCCCACCTGGAGTTACTGTGTCCAGTTCTGGAGTCCTCAACATCAGAAGGACATTGAGCTGTTGGAGCAGGTCCAGAGGAGGCCGCAAAGATGATGAAAGGGCTGGAGCAACTGCCTTATGAAGACAGGCTGAAGGAGTTGGGGTTGTTGAGCCTGGAGAAGAGAAGGTTCAGGGGGGACATCAGAGTAGCTTCTCAATAACCCCATCAGGGGGCTACAGAAAGGCAGGGGTAGGACTTTATAATGAGATATGTGATGGGAGGACTAGAAATAATGGATGAAAATTGGAAGGGGGTAGATTTAGACTTGACANATGATCTTGAAGGTCCCTTCCAACCCAAACTATTCTATGATTCTTTGTACTGAAAGATGCTACCAGCCAGGCTTCCAAAACATTACAGGGAGCAGAAGCCCTTCAATCTGAGGCTGCTTCAAACATTTCCACCAACCTAAGGCTCAGGAGAACCCTCAGGCAAGAGTGACTGAAGGGATTATCAGCTTGTGAGTGCTCCCACGGGGTGAGATGGAAAAACACTCCCCCTCTCTGTGCAAATAAATAATAAAAGCAGATGGAAACAAGAGATCCTGCAAAGTCCTGCCCCTTCTGTGCTCTCCTGGCAGGAGGCAGTGCTGACAGGTTTGTGCTGCTTGGTTTTACTGGCAGTTTTGTTTATCAAGCAACAGTTTGAGCTGGTGTTTTAGAGAAGCTGGAACACAAAATGCTCAGGTCATTCCAAGAGTCTTGTAACCCTTTACCTCCCATTTACCTCCACGAAGTGTGAGGGTTTGGCATTTTAACCCTTGAATCACAGTTTAGGCTCAAAACCTTGGGCATTTCTCTCGTGAAAAATGCTTTCACATGTCCCTGGTGGGATTTAATCCATGTTGTTTGTTCTTTGCTATTGCGCTAATGCATTTTTCATATTTTTTATCTGATTTTTCATATTTTTAACTGAATATTCTTATTTTTAACTGATTTTTCCTCTTTTTTAACTGGTTTTTCTTATTTTTAAGCTTGTTTTTTTCTTATTTTTTAACT
>VZTY01005113.1:6487-17711 GCA_013400935.1 Turnix velox | reverse complement strand
TACAAAGATGTTCAATAGCAGTGATGTCACAAACATTGAAGTTCCTCTAACTAGTGAGGAAGAGTTCTAGGAATGAACTATGGAAGGCTATGAAAGGAGGTGGAAACCTGCCAGACCTTCTAAGAGGAAGCAGAGTGGAAACCACAGGCTTCCTACAGCAGAGAGCAGATTAGATAAGACAATGATCCTGTCAAGGATTGCAGTTCTGGAATTGCCTTTATTTTTCATAAATAAATATGCAATTTGTGTTTTGCTCAGCCAGGTACTCAGATGATGTTGGAATTTATTTTTTTTTTTTATCTTTCCTGTACATAGCCCATCATCCCAGGCTAACAAGGACAGGTTATTTGTGCAGAACTGGAAATATTTGTCCTTCATAGTTCATTTCTCATTTGACATTCTTTATTCCTGATTGCTCTGCTTTAAAAGATAGGAGCATCCAGCCATGGAGAAGCAATAACAGCCAGCAAGAGAGGAAGCTGATGACACAGCACAAACCTTGCACTTTGGGCTTGGTGCCTGACATGCAGCAGCACCACAGGAGCTGAACCTAAAGGGGTTTTTTTGCATAAACCCATTTAGCAGATCCTTCAAAATAATAAACATGTTGAAATGAGGAAGTGCTCACAAGCAAGAGGTAAGAAACTAGGGAAGAAAAAAAAAAAAACTAAACTAAAAAACTAAAACAAAAACTGACCCACCTGCTCCAAATGGGAACTGGCGAAGTTTTCAAACTATGAAGTTTGGCTACATGAAGCCTCCAGATCTAGTCTTCAGTCTTCTTCTGGGAGAAAGAGCTTTTGAGTTCCTTCTTTCTTCTCTGGGACAACCTGGAAACACCTGCTGGTCATGAAAATGTCAATATCCCCTCCCCAGGACACTGCAACATCAGTGAGTTATAAAGGATATAGTTTCCTTATTTCTTTTTTCCCACTATCCTGTTGTCAACCCTTTTCTCTGCCACTCTGTTCTGGCACTAGAAACCACCTGCTGAACTAAAAAATAATTCTCAATAAGGATTCTTAGGCAGTTTAGGTAAACTCAAATTACATCACTCCATCCCTTCTCCTCAAAGTGAAACTTTAGAAAACTCTTTTCCAACCAGAAAACAGAGCACTGAGGATTTTCAGAGTCCTCTCATCACAACATTCTGCCCAGAGATGAAAAGGTGGATTCAGATGAGATTTTTTTTTTTTAATTTGGTCACTTTTATCATAATGCAGCCTCTGATGGCTTCTAGATGGTATGTCTCAGATAACATTGGCTTGATCTAAGAAGAAACAATAAAGAATACACAGTGAGCCAAATTTGCTTTTCTCCTACCCCCTCAATCTGCTCTTCTTTGCCATCCCTGAGCTCTATCACAAGCAGCAAGGCATAATTAGAACTTCCAATCCCGAAGCTGATTTTTGGCAGTGATTTTGAATTTTTTTTTCTTGTGAAAGTTTGTAATGTTTAGAACATTTTCCTCTTTCAAGTGCTTTTCTGCCTATGATCTCTCTGTAACTTGTGGTGATTAATGGAAGCTCCAGCACACTCTGGTATGATAGAGGAGACACAGAATTTCAGCAGCTTCTGCTTCAAGAAATGAAAATTGCACTCACTGAGCCACTAGAATAAAGTACCTGCTGATGAATGTCAACTTCAACAGCTACTGGGGATCTCTCACTCCACCAAGAAAATTCAGCTTCTTGCAGGAAGGAAATGCAACTGCCACCAGACATCTGCAGCCATGAAGAAAAGCAGCTCAGAGACAACCATTCCAGGGCTGTAACACAACAGGAACTGCAGCAAAATGTTGTTGACTTTCAGTTTGTCTAACCTGAAAACATTAAAAAAATACATTAAACGAAATTTTAAGGGGACTGACCTTTTCTGGTTAGGAGCAGTTCAAAGAAAGATGATTCCACCAAGCTAAAAGAAAACATTGAAGGAGTTTATTTATTGCAAAATGTCATCATTTGTTTTTTTTTTTAGATTTGAGCCATTTCAGAACTTACTACTGGATTTGCAATGATTTCAGTGCAATGGAAATGCTGTTTATAACACTGACAGCACAGGAATGAGCCCAAAGACACTCTACAGGTGGATGGAAAGAGACATCCCATGTCCAAAAGAACCTGGAGGCCCAAGAGATGAGCCTGGTAAAGTGTGGAAAGAGCTGGAAAAGGCCAAGAGCTAATCCAGGACCTCCTAAATCCCATTTTCTGAGGGTATTTCCATCTTCTCAGTTGTGAAGGACTTTTTGTGGGCAGACTGATTGACTTCACTTGGGGAGAAGCAAAGAAATATTTATTCATGTAAAGACAGTGATTGAACAAAGCTCAACAATAAATGTGACAAAGTTTTACAATGTTTGATGTCAAGGTATTATTTCCTGCATAGAGGACAGGGACAGACAAGCTGTCAGGTAGACTTTCCTGTTGAGTCATGAGGCTCAGAAAGGATCCCCTTGCCTTCTGAATTCCTTCTCAGAGAGGAGCCTACATGTGACTGGATCCAACCCTTGTCCCAGACTCTGTCATTGGTTTATGCCTAAAGGATTTTATATTTTTTAAAAAATATTTATATTATATATATATGTGCAATCAATCCTTTATATCACTCATCTAAGGTTTCAAAGTTTTTAGCATGCTATTAGACACTTAACAAGAATTTGTTTCAGCAAGGAATGTCTCAACTTCAAGGAGAAGAAGCCTAGAACCTTCAGCAAGTGTCCTCACTCAAGAAAAGATGCTGACCCACTGCTCAAAGGGCTCTTGGGCTGTCAGCTGTTTTTATGGAGTAAGACAATTGCCCAATAGTCATATTCTCATGGATAAAAAGTATCAGGATTCTTCCCTCCAGAGTTTTGACTGTGGTCAGCTCTCCTCCAAGGTCCAGGAGCAGCTCATCTCAGCTCATCACACCTCCCACTGATGGCTATGGCTCAAGCAGGAGGTGGAGGAGAGAAAGGGATGGGAAAAAAGAAGAGGAGAGAGCACACCACCCCAGGAGTCAGCAGGTTGAACTGCACTACATTCATTGGATGGCTAAATATGCAGGTAGAGCTTTAACTCCTGATGCTTCCCTCTCTTCATAATTCCTTCAGGCTCAAAATGGAGCAAATAATTTGTACTTAATGTGTTTGTTGTTTGTGACCTCTTCCAAAAAAGGTGGCTCAGGTGAGTTTCCTGGCAAAAAACAAAACAAAACAAAACAAAACTAGCTTGTTTCCTTTGAAGACATAAAAGCCATTATGCAAATCCTGGGGCCGGAGGACTTGTTTCTTTCTCATCCTCACAGATACAGCCAGTTCCACCCAGTGCCTGGCTCTGTGGGCTGCCCTGATAGCATGTTGTTCATGCAGTGAAAAAAACATAAAACAAAAAAACCCCCAAAACAACAAAGCCCTGTGGACATGGTTAATGTGGCACAGATTAAAGACATCCTTCGCCAGGCAGCTTCCAGTGAGCACAGCAGAGCTCAGGCTGCCTGAGAACAGCTGTGCAGAAACACCTCCAGTGACCCAGGCAATGCTCAAACACCCCATGTTTCCCATCACCCAGGGAAAAGACCTCATATCAGTTCAAAGTGTGCATGGCAGGATCACTTTTAAAAACATTAAGATCTCTCTTAACACCACTGAGCATCACAGCTCCAGCTCTTTGGCCAGGATTTCCAGGATCTCTGAGAGTCCTACACTCTGGGCTCACAAGGATGTGAATACTTACCCACTCACCTCTCCAGGAACCCTCTGGAGACACAGCACACCATGATGAAAACTTCTTCTCCCACTTTTCCTCGGGCTGGTAAGTAGATATGCAAAAAAAAAGTGCCTGCTCTGCACATTCAGCAAGTGATAGTTTTGCCTGGATTTGTCCTCCTCTGCTCACACAAGACTCAGATCCATGCCAGTGGCTGTGTTGTCCCCACAGTGGTCCTTTGTCCCTGGAAATGGCTCCTCTGTGCTGTCCAGGTTCTCTGGGCAACCTCTTCCAGTGTTTCACCACCCTCACTGTAAAAATTTCTTTCTTCTATCCAGCCTCAATCTCCCCCCTTCCAATTTACATCCATTATTTCTAGTCCTCCCATCACATATCCTATTAAAAAATCCTTCCCCTGCCTTTCTGTAGCCCCCCTGAGGTATTGAGAAGTTACTCTGAGGTCCCCCCTGAGCCTTCTCTTCTCCAGGCTGAACTACCCCAATTCCTTCAGCCTGTCTCCATAAGGCTCCAGCCCTTTGATCATCAAACTTGGTGTCATCATACTGAGGTTTCACTCCATTCCTCCTCCAGATGATGAATAAAGACATTAAAGAGAACTGTCCCCACTACTGAGCCCTGGGGAACCACTAGTGACTGGCTGCCAACTTTTCACCACAAAACTGAAAAAAAACCAGAAGAAAAAGCTAAAGGCAGCTCTTACCCATGTAGCCCAGGACAGGGCTGTGGTGTTCTTCAAGGTTGCCTCCTTCAATCCTCCAATCAAACCAGTTTGGTGTGAGTGATGTGTGCTCAGGACCTGGATGGCCTCTGTGGCCCATTTTGGGTCAGAGGGGAGGTGTGTTCAGCACAAGAGCTTCATTATCTCCAGCCATTACAACAAACAAGGAACAGCTAGTAAAAAAAAAATAATTTTTTTTTTTTTAAAGTCCTGTGACATTTGGGATAGTGTGTTTCCTGACAGATGAAAAATGTCACCACCAGCTCCCTGTAAGTCCATGACAGATGAGTTGGCAGCTGCTCTAGGTCACACACAACCTTTGCTGAACTCATGCTGGCCCCAAAGATATGACCCCAAATTCCTGACTGCACATCCTCTGCCTTTCCCACCACTAACCCAGGGGAGCTTGTAGGGGAAAATTCATTCCTGAAAACAGCAGCAACAGGTGAATCAATATTTTGCAAGTTTTGAGTAGAATCCAGTAGTTTGTAACCAAAAAAGAGGGAAAAAAGAGAGAAAAAAAAAAAAGACTCCAAATAGAAGCAATTCTGAATCACTATTTTACAATTTTGAGTAGAATCCAGTAGTTTGTAATCAGAAAAGAGGGGAAAAATTTAAAAATAAGCAAAAGATCCTCTTGCAAATCTCCAGCAAACTTGATGTTTCCTTTTCTGACGTTTGCTAATTTTCTGTTACCACACAACATTTTAAGACTCCAAACAGAAGCAATTCCAAATCAATATTTTGCAATTTTGAGTAGAATCCAGTAGTTTGCAACCAGAAATGAGGGGAAAAAATGAAAAATAAGCAAAAGAGCCTCCTGCAAAGCTCAAGCAAACTTGATGTTTCCTTTTCTGACGTTTGCTAATTTTCTATCACCACACAACATTTTAAGAATCCAAATAGAAGCAATTCTGAATAAATATTCTGCAGTTTTGAGTAGAATCCAGTAGTTTGTAACCAGAAAAGAAGGAAAAAACATTATAAACAAGCAAAAGAGCCTCCTTCAAAGCTCAATCAAACTTGATGTCTCCTTTTCTGGTGTTTCCTTTTCTGATGTTTGTTAATTTTCTGTTACCACACAACATTTTAAGAGTCCAAATAGAAGCAATTCCAAATCAATATTTTGCAATTTTGAGTAGAATCCAGTAGTTTGCAACCAGAAATGAGGGGAAAAAATGAAAAATAAGCAAAAGAGCCTCCTTCAAAGCTCAATCAAACTTGATGTCTCCTTTTCTGGTGTTTCCTTTTCTGATGTTTGTTAATTTTCTGTTACCACACAACATTTTAAGACTCCAAATAGAAGCAATTCCAAATCAATATTTTGCAGTTTTGAGCAGAATCCAGTAGTTTGTAACCAGAAAAGAAGGAAAAAACATTATAAACAAGCAAAAGAGCCTCCTTCAAAGCTCAATCAAACTTGATGTCTCCTTTTCTGGTGTTTCCTTTTCTGATGTTTGTTAATTTTCTATGACCACACAACATTTTAAGAATCCAAATAGAAGCAATTCCAAATCAATATTTTGCAGTTTTGAGCAGAATCCAGTAGTTTGTTACCAGAAAAGAGGGGAAAAAATGAAAAATAAGCAAAAGAGCCTTCCCCAAATCTCAAGCAAACTTGATCTTTCCTTTTCTGATGTTTGCTAATTTTCTATGACCACACAACATTTCAAGACTCCAAATAGAAGCAATTCCAAATCACTATTTTACAGTTTTGAGTAGAATCCGGTAGTCTTTAACCAGAAAAGAAGGAAAAAACATTATAAACAAGCAAAAGAGCCTCCTCCAAAGCTCAAGCAAACTTGATGATGTTTCCTTTTCTGATGTTTGCTAATTTTCTATGACCACATAACATTTTAAGACTCCAAATAGAAGCAATTCCATTGAGATGATAAAAAAAGCTTCCATATGATGATCTCAAACTACTTCTGAGCAGGGACTGCATCAGTCTAGTTAGGAAAGCTTGTTTACTCCTGCTCAGGACATACCTAGAAATTATGATTTGTTTGGCCCAATTCCTGAAAACTGAGAATCTTTTTCAGCATGACTCATGAGCATTTTATAAGGATGTTGGATAAAAATAAGGAAAAGATACACAAAACTTTTCCTTCAGCAGAGCAACCAAGGGAAAAGTAGGACAAAGAAAACACCAAACAAACTGAATTTCTTAAAGTAGCCAAATATTTGTTGGGGTTGTTTTTAAGAGGAAGATGTTACAAATGCTTTTCCAGTATGTCCTCTTGAAAATGCTGTAATACTAGGCTTTAATCAGTAGAAACTACTTTTTTTTTCCAAGTATCATTTTCAAAATTCAGAAAGAGAGTGGAGGAAACTGCCCAGTTCAGCCACTGCAAGAGTAATCCAAGTTTTGCCACAGAAATACATTTGGAACTTTTTCTACAAATTCCCAATCAGGACATTGATGTCCTAGTTTCTGTCAGCTCTGCAAGCCACAGGCCACAGCTTGGAACAAGATACTCCCATTTCTCATTCATGTGAAGATTGTGAGCCCCTTTTGATGCTTTTCTCCAGCATATGGAGAAGGAGAGATGGAAAAAAAAACCCTGATATTGGATAATAACTCCCAGACCCAGCACCAAGAAAGAGCCAGAACATAAGCCAGGAGTTGGAGGATGGAGCTGGTTGTGACACAGACCTAATACGGACCCACTTAACCCTAATTACACATCTTCAGACAACAAGCCAGTTACTAAGGCTCACCCTCAGACTCAAGGAATTGTCCTTCCCTCATTTTTTCCCCTTTAAGGAAGCTTGAAAAGGGAGAGAAATGTCCTTTAGTGTCTCATTGTTCTTGTAGAAGGTGGAGCAGGTGGACAGAGGCTTCCCTGGTGAGGCTCTGAGCAACCTGATTGAGTTAAAGATGTCCCTGCTTGACACAGGAAGGTTGGAAAAGGTGAAATTGGAAGGTCCCTTACAACTCTATAATTCCATGATTCCCATGAAGCTCCATCAGGACCAGGTAAGAAACAGTGATATTATTTCAACTGATGCTTTTCACTGTAATTCTCAGCAACTGAGAATTTGTTTTAATCCAAAAGAGGAAAAAACTCAACCTTTCTCCTTTGCCTCAATGAGATTTTGCTGAAAATGAACACAGAAAGTGATGGAAATTTTCTATGTGGAGTTCTAAAAAGATAAAAAAATAAATAAATAAGCTTGCCACTTGCCTTTTCAGCTTATGTGTGTCAGGCTTGCAAAAATATTAACAGCAATGTCACAGTTTCAGCCAAATTTAGAGCAAACAGCATTTTTCATAGGAACTAACTGCATTATTATGCAACTTTTAAAAATGACAGATGATGGCAATTGAAAGCAAATTATAATGAGAGTTCAGATGGAAGTGTTAGGAAAATGCCTAGGCAAGCACAGGAGTTAAACTTGCAAACTGTATGTGTCTGTTGAATGGAGGCTATAAACTAAATATTTTAAGTGAAAAGAGAGTGAAATATCTCCTAGAAGAGCTGAGCCCTATGAGTTCAATTAGCCATTTACATGCTGAGTTCCTAAATAGTTGTCAAATTTCATGGGTATGTGCATGCACATATTATGGATGATTACAAAAATTAACATTTACTTTCATTAAGCATCTAATTTCATTAAATAATAAAAAATAATATAAACACATCAGTGTGTGTACATAAATATAAGCATACACACATATCTGATTAATTTTTAAATATGTATATACACACATATAGAAAGATTTGTATCTGTCACACAAGTTAGTAGAAGCCTGTATCTTGTGCACACAGAAATGATCATATTTTGACATCATGGATTTGGGAAATAGAGTGGCAAAGACCTAAAAAAAAAACCCTGAACCCTGCAGCAAGGACAAATGAGCATATTGTGAGATCCCTGCAGAGGAAATCAAGCATCTACACATTTCAGCCTGCAATGTCCTGCAACAAAGAGATGGCTCAGGTTGCCTGTAGCTATATTTTTAAAGATGAGAAACTAATTAGCAACATTATCAGCATATCTTTATCAAAAGTTTCTTTATCTTCCCCAGGTTGAAGAACACGGTTCAGAGGGAAAACACTGACTTTAACAACATAATGAGAAGGTCTCAGTGGGCTGTGAGGGTGATAAAAATCAGATACTACTAATAATAACAACAGCAACAATAATAGATAAGACAGGTTTCCATTTTTCCATACAGTTTGGTGACAGCTCTCAGACACCAGCAAAAGAAAATTTAAATTAACCCCATCCCAGTTGACTGAAATAAGTGGTGCTTACCTTGGAGTATGGAGGGGAAGGGGTGAGGGCAGAGAGGATCATCCTTGGTGGAGCGAAGAGTTGAGAAAAGGTCCATGGAGAAATCTACCCTTGGGTAGTTAAGGAGAACAAGCTGGTTAAAAGCTTAGGAAGAAATGGTCCAGAAGTAACTGGAAAACCCAACCATTTGTGCAGATAAACCTTCAGGATGAAAAAAAAAGAAAAAATTAAGTGACAGCTCCTCCTCTCTTTTCACTGCTATGAAGATGGAGGAGACTTCATCATCTGTCCATTGATAGCTCACACTCCCAGTGGGTCCATCAGAGACCTCATAAGTCCAAAGACAACAAGAGTTACTCTGTTTTTCACAGCTAAATGCAGATTTTGAATGGATGGATCAATATTCAGGCCAGAGAACTGCAGATGGTTTTATGCAGCTCATGTTTGTGCCTTGGTGTTGTCATGATTTTACCAAGAAACCTGCAGTGAGAGGTGGTTTTTTTCCAAAGAGCTGGCTTTTCTGCAGCTGCACACCTGGGTTTTTTTGTGTCACTGAGAGCTTGAAAATTTCTGTGCTGTATCTGAAAATAAAGTAAAATTAGTTTTGCTATTCTGTTTACTCTTCTTTGTTGAGTCGTTTTTGGGTTTTACAGGGATGAAAGATGATGCTGGACCTGGTTCCTCTGAGCACCCAACAGTGGAGGTCTCCACCATGAGGTTTTAGGCTTTACATGAGAAACCCACCTCCAAATTGTGCACCCCATGAGCTGCAGAAGTCACTGTGTTCACTGCTGGAGGGCCAAATTACCCCTGCTGGGACATGGTCCAGGGCAGTGTAGAGGCTTGAACCTGAGGCTCCAACAGCTGGACTTGGGAAATGTCACCAAAGCCTGAAGAACAGTAAAAATGTGGAAATATCCCCTGAGGGAACGTGTGTCGCTCACTGCTCCTGTCAAGGAAATTGCAGAAAAATTTCAACTGACAAAAACACAGACCCCAGGAGCAGCCCTGCCATGGATGACAAACCCATCACACTGAGGGACAGTGATTGTCATACCCCTTCTGTGTCCTCACAGCTCCAGGACAAAGCCATCCGTGGGAGGTAAACATCCCCCTGCCCATGCAAACTGCCACATTCCCTGGGAAAGCACCTTTCTGCAAATCCCAAAATGAGGAATAGCACTAAATCCTCCCAGGAAGGGGGACAACATGCTCTTGCCCTTCATCTCCCACCTTGAGGCTACCTGGAGAAGGGAACCAGGTCTCCTCAAGGAGTTTTTGCACACAGGGCACAAGGCAGGCAGCACCATTTATTGAACAAGCCTCTGGGTTTGTGTGGTGTCCCCTCTGAATTGAGAGAAATTAGTCCAGAGGGAGTGTGCATTGGACAAAAGTAATTGTAGTTGCTGTGGTGACTTCATTACTCACACAAAACCCTTTTCTCAGGGGGCAACACAAGGACTCTGCTGAGACATCACACAAAACATTCAAGTGGCCTTGAAAAAACAATGTGTTGGGGAAGGTGGAAAGCCCAAAGAAGGGAGAACTTCCAAAGAGACAAGGCAAAAACCTTTTAGCATGTGAAGGTTATGCTGCAAAAGGGCTAAGGACAGCCTGTTTTCCATGGCCAGGGCACACAGGACAAGAATTAACAGGATTAAATCAGGAAGATTCCATTTAAATAGAAGGACAAAACTTCCAGTGCTTGGAATAGCACAGACACTTCATCATTAAAAGCAGATTTTAAACAGATCTTTAAAACAAGTCA
Organism: Turnix velox; assembly: GCA_013400935.1. Taxonomy (NCBI): domain Eukaryota; kingdom Metazoa; phylum Chordata; class Aves; order Charadriiformes; family Turnicidae; genus Turnix; species Turnix velox. Next base: position 7,276 of record VZTY01005113.1, on the reverse strand, counting down.
GGAAAAAAAGCAGCTCTGGAGTGTGCTACCAGCATCACTGGTAACTCCTTCATTCCTTTCAGCACAGTAATTCTCTAACTCAGTGTAAATACCTGACACAAATTGTACCCACTCTCTCTGTGCTTAAATACAGCACAGAAAAAAGCAAAATCAGAAACTTGTGTAAGGGAAGGCTGCACAAGGAACAGTGGGAGGTTTATGACCCTGTAAACCTGGGGTTTTAGAATAATATAGATAATTGTTTACAACATTGTCTGGTTTACATGGTTTTATATAAAATCAGAGAGTTGAAAGGGTCCTTCAAAGGTCCTCTAGTCCAACACCCCTGCAGTGGGCAAGGACATCCTGTATTAGATCAGATTGCTCAGAGAATCATAGAATGGTTTGGGTTGGAAGGGACCTTCAAGATCATCTAGTTCCAACTCCTCTAGATCAGGTTGGTCTGGTCCAGCCTGGCCTGCACAACCTCTCTGGGCAACCTGTTCCAGTGTCTCATCACCCTCTCAGTAAAGAATTTCTTTCTTATATCTAGCCTGAACCTCCCCTCTTCCAATTTCAAGCCTGGCCTTGAAATGTCCTNTCCTCCTGTAGTCCTTTTAGTACTGCCTTTATGCAAAGCTCTGTAAATAGCACCTAGTTAGAGTTTAACAGTTGCTTAACCAAGTTTAGCATTTGGGTTCCTCTTAAAATGGTGTAAAATTGACTGCATTGTTTGTGGCAGCTTTGTTGGGTGTTTTTTGTTTTTCACTTGGGGGAGTATTAATATTGTAGAATCATAGAATGGGTTGG
>VZTY01005112.1:119621-167208 GCA_013400935.1 Turnix velox | reverse complement strand
AACTATTTTATGATTCTATGGCACTGGGGTGCATGGACTGCCTGGAAGGCCTTTGCTCTTGGAAATGCTTCGGGAACATAGAGCATTGTGTGGGATGTAACCCATATATGTGGCACTGCTGGAGCAGTGAAATCCAAATTATTGCCTTCAGAAGTGCTTAGTTCAGCTCTTCTGAAATGGGAGTTGCCCTGCACTCGGAGCACAACAGTTGGAGGTCAAAAAGCAATTTCCAACCAAGGTGCTGGGAGGACTGGCATGTTTTTAGCTCTTTAAGCACACAACCTTTTTAAAAAAGAGTCTGCACAGAGCTTTGGGTGACTTTTAGCACATGGGTAATGTCAAACCAGTATGAGCAATGGTTTGCGGGGCACTTAGGTGTTTGTGTAGAAGCCACATGGTGGTCTCTATCCACCAGCTCTTCTAAAAGAAACTTGTGAGATGTTTAAAAGCAACAGAGAAGGATGTAACACTTATTTTAAGAAAAAAATAGAAACAAATATAATTAACAAAACTAGGCCCTTCAGGTTTTTTTAATCTCCTTTGCAGCTTCTTTGTTTCTCAGCAACAAATATGAAAAAGAGAAAAGGCCAAAGAGGAACATAGAACCCATGAAGAGTGTGTGGCTCCTGCTTTTATTTCAACTCTTATAAAGCTAAGATTTCTGTTAGATGTGGCTGAATTTTTAATTCTATGACATTTTTTGCATTTTCTGAGGAACACTGTTGCTATTTTCTGCCTGCCCTCCCTGTGAGCTAGTTTTCTGTTCTATGGTTGCGATTCTCCTGGCCTTGCTCACGGACAATGGACTTTGTCAGCCACTGAGCATCTCAAAGGGCAGGTCCAGTGGTGTTTCCTGCCTTCAGTGCTGCCAAAATACCTTGGCACCAGGATCTACACCAGGGTGACACGCAGGCTGTCTCCAGCCCTGCTGCTTTCACTCTCACCTTTGAAGAAGACAATCTTGTGGTCACTGGTTCTCTCGTAGACGGCGTCCAGGCTGTTGAGGTTGAGTGGCAAGCCCCGCCAGAAACGGTGGATCTGAGCCGGCTGGAGGGAGACCAAGTGCTTATTGCGAGTCAATCTCCAGAAGTATTTGCCTGGAGGGACAGACTGGATATTACTGAACCACCTGCGCTGGGGGTAGGCCAGTGATGTCAGCAGGAAGCCAAGTGCATGAAATGGAAGCTACCAATTACAGGTGTCCTGCTTTCCAGCAGCAGCTGCTAGTGATACCTATTCCTGGCATTAGAAAAAAATATGCTTTTGGGGATCAAAACAGGTTTCCAGACATTGTACTGGAGTGGCCACACTCCTGGCAGTGGCATGAAGCTGCACTGTTAAGCTGGAGCAGGTGAGAGGAGCCTTAGCCATCTCCTCTCTCTCCTGCTCTTCATGGGATCTTCTGGGAGCCAGTAGGATCAGGCACCAACAGCCTTTAGTGAGAGCTTCCAAGGAAACATCCCCTATCCTCTCTATGTCTACTCTCCTGGAGCACCAGCAGCTAGTGAGCCCAGTTGCTTTTGTATTTCAAAATGCGTACAGTGTTATAGTGATATGTGGGAATACCAATTTGTAGCAAAGAAAGGGAGTATGAAAATAAAGAAGGAAAAAAATATATTGGTAAAACCAGAAGGGTCTGAAGTGGTACAGGAGGCACACATAGTGCCTCCTCTTGCCACCATCTCGAGGTGTAGGATAATCAGGGACACTGGTGCTGCGATGCTCCCAGGGGCTGAATGAACCAGGGGTACAAATACACTTCCAGCTCCTGTAGCAATACTGACCCAGCTAGAAAAGAGTGTGGCTTGGGGTATTCGTGGAATATCTTGGGTAACAGAAAAGGAAACAAGTTTATCCTCCCAGGGAAGGATGCCAAACTTTCTCTTGCCAAAAGACTCTGAAGCACACTTTGTGCTGCATTTTCCTGGAGAGCTCCACACAGTGAGACTTGAGCCAGAGCAAGATGTCTTAGCTCCAGCTCTTAACTTTGTTTTGTATTTGTTAGTGTCTTTTAGGAATTATTGTGTTATTTACATCAGCTCTTGCCTGTATTCCCAAGGGGGGATAAGCAGCAGAAACCAAAGATGAGTCTCCAGATTTGTATTCTCAACACTTGGCCCTTTCTCCAGAGCCAACAGATTGTGACACCATCTTTTAAAATTTTATGGGAATTGGATCTCAGCCTAATAATGCAGGAGGTGAAAGTCTAACACTTAAACATCTGCAGAGAGGGAGTTTTATTCTAATTATATAGATTTGTATCATATTCTTGTTCTTCTGCTCCAGTTTCCATATTTGCTCTGACTCAAACTCAAGAGTGAATAACACATTCAAATGTTGCAGGAATTGCCATAATTACAGGTTCATTTTAAGAATGCTAAAAAAAGGATGGGATTCAAATTTGGTGGCTGTTGTACAGTGATGGGAACACATGTAATTAAATGATTTCTGCAACTCTAATTAGCAAGGCACAAGACTAAGTCAGATTTTTCACTTTTCTTCTTTCTAAGAATTACAGTTTGACATAATCTCTGCCTTAGCAGGTAAGTGTCTGAACTACAGAGCACCCTGGGTTCACTTGAGACAAGGTGGGACGCCACAGTGCTTCTGACATTTCAGTTCTACAACCCTTTGCAAGTGATGGGCTCAGCAGGTGCACAACAATAGGAAGCAGGCATTAAATCTACCCCAGTTAGGCACAGCCTGGGTTTTTGAGGAATTAGATTTTTTTTTCATAAGCTAGCAGGAAAAAGCCAAAAAAGAAAGCACTGAAGTAGCAAGGAGTTCTTCACACAGTGCTCCCCATCTGCCCATGCTCATGTTCTATCATGACCAAGCCTCCTCACCAAAGTGCTGCAATCACTTGGACAATCATCAGCCAAAGCCAGACCCATGGCAAAATTGCTGCCACTAGCATGTGGAGATGTAGTAAAGGGGAGAAAAAAATCCACCTAACTCTGTGTTAGTGTAAAACCACCCTCTGAGCTGGCAAACTGAGCAGGACGAAAGCCAAGTGTGAAGTCCTCCTGTCCTGAGCATCTCATTTTATATGGACTGAGGCAATTGCTTTCTTTAATACCAGTTGGTTTTGATCCCAGCTGCATTCCCCACTTCCTGTACATCATCTGCCTCAGCCTGAGCTGCTGCACATATCATATGGAGACACACACAGGCCAAAGGGGGTTGAAAAATTCAGGAGCCTGTAGTGAGGCACCTAAATCAAAGCAAGTGGTGCCTCTGAGGTGCAGAGAACCTGCTGCCTTCAATACAACAAGCCTGGGAGCCCCAGAGAACTCCAGTCCTGACACTTTTGTCCCAATGCCTTTGTGATGGGAAAGGCTGGTCTCCAAACAGGGAACCAGCTTGAGCAGCTCAGAACAGAATGTCCATTGATGAAGGAGGCTCATCACTGATGGTCATTAAAATCCTGCCCTAGAGATGACATTATGCTCTTTGGTGCTCAGAATGGTTTGGTGACAGTGATGGGGGCTCCGAGTGAGGTGGTGGCTCCAGAGGCAGCTGACACTCACCCACTGTACTCTTCACACTTGCATTTTGGTCCGCAATAAATATATCCAAAAATAGACACCAAGATTGATTTCACTTTTCATCTCTTTTTTCCCCCTCCCCCCTGAAAGACAGACAGCCATTTATTCTGGACAACAGTTCTTGTCTCTGTTTTCCCTCTTTCACTGTGGGGTTTTGGAACCAGCAATGGAAAAAATACCACAGGGGAACAGCCTCCGTATTTTGCTCCCCAGAGGCCACACAAAACATGGAATTCACTAGAGCCCTTTTCCATTCTCGCCTATGAAGAGACTCCACTGTTGTATCCATATGAGTCTCATGTGCCCAGACACCAGTCCTGATCCCTGGGAGAGATGCTTCTGCTTCCCTTCTGGGTGGCTTTGGAGTGGCCAGATGGTGGCCAGGGATGGAAAGAAGTGCCTGTCAGGCATTTTTCCATCTTCGAAAGATGGGAAAGAAAACCCACGTAGTCCATTCTCCATGGGCTCAGTACAGCTGAGAAGGCACTGGTGCGATCCTTACCAACAGCCAAGCACACACTGCCAGCAAGTGTTTGCTGACATGGAGCCAGACAGCACTGCACTGGCACACACAGTGATGCACAGCAAGCAGCATTAGGGAAGGTGGAGCAGGGGAGGAACAGAAAGTTGGAGGCATCCAAGTAAAAAAAGTGGAGAGATGTTACTCTTCTCATCCTTGGTCTGACACAGATTTCTACAGTAGAAATACCAGTTTTTAGTTCTTCACTTGGGTGCTGAAGTCTGATGGACCAGTGAAGAAGGGTACAGTTGTGCTGAATTGTCACCAGCCCAGCCACTTCAGAGGGAAACATTAAAGCCTGGGGCACAGTACACCTAGGATGCACACATCCCCTGGTGATAGAACACTTGTCCCTCATGGGGCACTCTGGTGACCTGGGCAGGCGGATCTGCCTCCAATGGTCTCTCCTTCCCAACCATCTGCCAGAGTGCTGACCTGCTTGTCCCACTGAGCTTCTCTCATCCACTCATCCTACAGCTTAATTCTGCTCTGAGCTAAAGAGCATTTATTTTTATCATTTCAAAATAAAACATCTTTCAGTTTAACTGACTTTCACCTTTCTGGATAAAAGAAATTCCTGCAGGCTGCAAACCCTGAGCCAGCTTGTCCTCACTGCCCACCCCAGGCTGGCTGTCACTGCTACTGAACTGTTGCACACTGCAGGGTGATGCAGGCACAGACCACAGGGAGCAGGAGCTTACCTTTGAAGAAGAAAGCCTCTCCCCGGATCTGGGCCACTGCATCAAAGTGAGTGTTGCATCTGTTGGGCATGTCCCGCCTGAACCTGCAGAGAGTTGTCCAGGTGAGTGATGAGAGGAGGACAAGTGTCCTCCCTGGTGTCACCCATGCAATGGGTTGCCTCCCTCCTGTCTCCAGAGCCCCCAGCAGGAGACTGCACCCGTTTGTTATTTTTTGTGCTCAAACTCAGCCACATGCACAGGGATTTTCATTAGAAGCTTGGGCAACTCTCAGCCTGAAGGCAGATCTGTGCCAGACACACTCTCTGGGCCACCAGAGGCCATCACTGGGAGTCAAGGGGGGACACTCTCTATAGCTACCAGCCAGCAGAGGTGAGGGCAGAGCTGGCTTGCTGCTCACTGCTGGCACTGTATGGCTCAGCCTAGGCAGCAGGACTCATGGTGGATACCAGCCAAGCAGTATCTCACTTCAGTGGCTGGGGACATTGTTGCTGCTGTGAGGCTGAGCTCTGAAATGTCAGTGAGAAGTGACAAGAGTTGCAAAGCAGAAAACAGCTGGGACCAAACACAGGGAGATGATGCCACTCGATGCTGAGTCAGAGCTGAGAAAATGAGCTGCTTTTAAGCACTCACTTTAAGGTGGGTGGGGGAGGCATAGAGTACAAAGGACTAAAAGAGCTACAAAGCCCATGTGAGAAATTATGATTGATGGAGGATAAGGAGAGGACACTGGGAACATGCAAAGAAAAGCTGCTGTGGGTGACAAGGAAGTATTAATCTAGTTTGCTGATGAAAGAGGTGGGCTGGGCTGTCAGCTCCAGCTTCACAGACTGGTTTGGCCACAAAGTGACAGATGTGAAGGTGAACTCCATCCACCCTCCCAGTCACACATGGGGCAATAAGAAGGGGTTGGCACAAACAAGTTTCCTATTTATCCTACAGCTGGTGTGAGAAAATGGTCTCCTCCAGGAGCAGGTAAAAATACCAACATGTGTCCAGGTCAAAACATGGCCAAACTGAGTCTTGTAGACAAGCTCAGTTAGAAGCTACACGGGAAGAAAGGAAACCAATAACATTCAGCATGTTCAAGAAAAAGGGTCCCTTAAGACCCTCACAGCCTTTTGCAGCCCCTGGCAGCTGGGCCATCTCCATCAGGAACAGGTGCTCAGCACCTCTCAGCTGTGGAGATCATAGCAAGCAGGGCAAAGTGAGGTGAAGAAGGTGCTGAGGCAGGAAAAGTAACTGCATCACAGGGGTATTTTTTCAAGACCAGATTCCTCTTATTTGCACCACTGTAGGATCAATCCAGTCATTTATACTTCAGAGGTTTTTTCCCCACTTTGCAGAACTGGCTTCCCAAGGTCACACTCCAGATGGGGGCAGATGAGGAGGTGAAGGTGACCTGCTCCACCTCTCCTACTCTTGCTTGTGGGGCTCCTGGTAACATGTGTGACAACAAACCCTTGTTCAGTGTCCCCGCTCTTAAATGTCCTGCTGCCCTGCTAGTAAGACACTTCAGTACCTCCAACATTTGTTAATGAGGGCGTGTACTGTTTGCTTGATAACACTTAGCATAAGCAGCCCTTTGCCAATGCAAGCGTGTGCTGGAGTCAGGCTCTTGGTCCACTTATGTCAATATTCATCCTCCTAGGTACATTAGGGAGTGGAAAGATTTAGGGAAGCTGTGCTTGATTAGAGGAAGTTTGATTAGAATTCCAATTTTGATGTGTTGACATAAGGGTGAATGGGACAAATTTCCATTGACATGAGTACATTTTTGAGTCTTAGGAAAACACAAAGCATTCCAAGATAATAAGAAATTTTTAGATATGCCCTGAATGATAAAAAACAGTTAAGGGATAAACAACAACTGTGACTTGTTCTTGCTTTTAGCCACTTCAGCTGTGGGCTGGATGGCCAGTCTCCACATGTGCTGCTTGCAAAAAGCAAATGCAAGAGAGAATCAGGAGATGGGAGGAAGTAAGGACACTCTCCATATGTGGGTTTTCCAGAAGACAAGAGGTGTTGAGGGAAATACTAAAGTCAGAATGAGCAGGAGAGACACTGAGGCCTAAGTGAGCTTCATTACTATGTGTTCTTTGTGGGAAAAGAACAACTTGACTCACGGGACAGTTGAGCGGTTCTCTGGCAGCTCCGGCAGGATTGGATGATCATCAGTTTTACTGACTTCAGGCTTGGCTGTTGGGGACACAGATTCCCTGACCCCTGTATATAAAGACAAAGAAGCAAGTAATGGAGAACAACATCTCCCCTCCCCTTAACTCCCCCTTCTTTCATCTTCCCTCATCCCAGAAAACAGCTATTCCAGCATTACCCATGGTAGAAATGGACCATAGTCAGTGAGTAGCACAAACTTACCATAGAGCTGCCAGATTCGGACTTTGTCCTCATAAGGCAGGTCATACTTCAGAGGGTCTCCCACTGGACCTTGGTAGTAGGGTCTCATAATAGACTCTGTGGCAGAGATGTGAGTCAAGCCAATGGCATGCCCAAACTCATGGACAGCTACAGCAAACAGGTCCATCCCGTGAGCATCTGGAAATAAAGACAAAATAGAAATAAGATTTTCTAGGATGCCAGGGAGGGATTAGGTGGGCTTTAAGACAAAGTGTAGGTATATGTTGGCTAAACTGGAAAGAAAAGCTTTGGAATAGGTGAAGTTCAAAAAAGACATTTTTCTTCAGCTGGAAAAAGGAGACGGAAGTGGATCACATGAACACAGAAAGCAGGCCAGATGTCAGCCCAAAGAGTGAGTCCAAAGCCCTGTACAAGACGAGGGAATCAACCCTCTTCTTTCCAGATCACTGGTGGCACCTGAGAAGGCAGTGGAGAAATGCCTGAGACAGTGACCTTGGCACAGCCGTTGGTCATCCCTCCTACCCAGAACGGCTGGGGCTGGGCTGGAGCAGCCATTTCCTGCATCTCACCCTGCTCCACCACACCTACCAATATGCTCTTTGCAATGCCCATAACACCAAACTTCTGCAGCTGCTAGCCAGAAACTCATCAAAGCCCATGTTAATGAGCAAAACCATATGCTGAAGAGCCAGTGGGTGCCCAGCAGTGCTGCCTGCCCACAGTGCTGGGCCAGGCTTTTCCTGCCTGCTGGCACCATATGCTGCTGTCCTGGCCAAATCCACCTCCAGCACTTCCCTGCAGGCCTACAAGAGCAGCTTCTTTGACTGCTCCTCAGGCACCAACCTGTTCATCTAACTGCTCTCCTGGCAGGGAATGGCAGAAGGGACCTTTCCATATCCAGCCTGTTTCCAGAGGACTTGCCCATCTCATCCCCATCTTGTGCTGGTGTGGCTGTGGCTCCAGGATCTGCTCCCTTAGGCAAGCACTGTTAATCCCCACACACCATGCTGGGCATCAGGGAGACTTTACTGAACACTGATACCTCCTCAAATGACTTTTTCTCCCTTTGATCTGGGCTTTCTCTGCTGTATTCTCTTCAAATTTCTTTGTTTGCAACCCAATCCTGAGTGCCTCAGACCCACACATGGGCCCATCCCATACTCTCCAAACCCTCAAATGCAACAGAAGTGTGCCCAGCCTCAACAGAAATCAATGCCTGCTTCAAAACCAAGTCCATTGCTGCCAAAAGAAAGGAGGAGCTGCTCCCAGGACTGTCTGGGACTGACCCTGCTTGATACCTTCCCAGCACTTGGGCCAGGCTCCCATATAATTATTACCTTGCTGCAGAGTAATGCCCTGCAGAGCAATACCAGAGGGCAGCAATGCTTTTAAATACTGTTCTGCAAAGATCACACTGGCAAGTATTGTAATAAAAAATCTGCAAGGTGGGAAGGTTCTCAGCAGAGCTCCAGGGAGCCCCATGCTCCCCAAGCCACATCTGGGGACAAAGGAGACGTCACACAGAAGCAGCTGTGACTGATCCTCCACAGTCCTTATTGCTCCCAGCTGGGTTCAGGATGTTGAGAAGGATATTTTTGCTGAGTTTGGCTTTTTCCTTGATGACTATTATTTACAGTGTCTGTAAACAGCCAGGATTTTTATAACCTGTGCTGTTCTTCCCAGTGCTGGGGGAGAACAAGACATACGCTTTCTGACATTTTAATGCCAAACAGACAGCCTTGTGGATATTTTAATGTCACCTACCAACTTGCAATTTCTGAATCACTAGGGAGAATGAACTAAATAAAAGATGCAGCTGAGATAGCTCCGAAACCTTCAAAATAGAGGGCAGCCAGGTTCATCTCCTCATCCCTCAGTGGTGCTCAGAGGGATCTTGAGGCTCTGAGCTCACTCCTCCACCCACACAAGGCTGTTTCACAATGACAGTTCCCAATCACCACCTACAAAAGGACACCATTCCTTCCTCCATCACATAACAAGTGCTATGGCAAACTACCATGAGCTATGGCTCTTGCCTCTGCCCTGTACACCCTCAGAGCAGAGCTGCTCTTTTTTTTCTTCCCTATAAAAGACATTGGTTGGAGTTGCACAGTGACATGAACCATGGAGCACGATGAATCTTGAAGAATCAGCTTGGCCAGACCTTTAGCCCCAGTCCCAGACTGCCTCAAGCACTTCTGGTGAACTCTCCTGCCCACTAACATTCATCGGAGATAGATGGATGGATGGATGGATGGATGGATGGATGGATGGATGGATGGATGGATGGCTGGATGGATGGAGGTGAGCTGGTGAGAAGTAGGAGAAGGTGGGGAGAAAGAAATTATTATGTGGTTCCAGAGGAGACAATTAGGTCTAAACCAAATCATTAAGTTGAAGCAGCAGGAGCCCACTGGGAGGCTGGTGGAGGAGGTGGTGTGACAAGTAAATTAGCAGTTGGTGGCTGCAGAAGAGACACTCCCATCACAATTTGCCTGACAGAAAGAACACAGAAAGTCCTCAGCACTGGCTCTTGTCATTTCACTGGAAGGGGGCCGGAAGAAGGTGCTGGGATCCCAAATTCCCAGGTGAAGGCATAGCAGAGGATAAACCACTTTAACCACCAGAGCAGAGGAGGGAAACTGGGAGCTCTTGCTCTTGGCTGTACATCTTCCACTCTCACCAACCTGATGATCGGAAGGTCCAATACTCATCATCATCAAAATGAGTGTCTCCTGCTGTGTGGTGGTCTCCAGGGAAGAAAGCATGTGCCACTGTCCCACCAGGCCCATCAAAGGGATAGCCATCATTATGATCTGACTTGGAGAAGTCTATCTGGATGTCAGCATTGTAACCTGCCACTTCATGGAAATTCAGTGGGGTAATGTCACTCCAGACCTTCAGGGCGTAGTACATCAGGGCTCGGACTGTGTCATGGCCCAGGTGGGACTCTTTTGGGAAAGTGCGAACTCTGAAATAAAGAAGGCAAAAAAAAAGAAGACAGGATAATAGCAGTAAAAATCTTATTCAATGATGACCAACAAGGGCTCTGCAGGAGCCTGGTGTGCCACAGAGCCTCAGTGGGGCTTCCAGAGCTCCTGGTGCTTCTTTGAAGTTCCCCAAAATGTGCTACTTAAGTTTCTGAAACCAGTTTCTCTTCCAGAGCTATGAGGATTTCAGAACCTGAGCTTTGAGTCCTCTGAAAATACCAAGCCAGTCTTGCCCACCAAAGCGTGAATCATAGAACTGGAAGGGACCTTAAAGATCATCACGTTCCAACCGCCCCTGCCATAGGCGGGGACACCTCCCACAACATCGGGCTGCTCAGTGCCTTGTCCAGCCTGGCCTTAAACTCCTCCAGAGAGGGGGCATCCACAACCCTTCTGAGCAACCTCTTCCAGTGTTTCACTACTGTACCCTCACCCTAAAGAATTTCTTTCTTATGTCTAGCCTGAACATCCCATAGATGTGAAACACAACCAGGGTTTGAATCTTGCCAACCTCCCAGTGCTGCTGTAGTGGGTGACAGCCAACCTCAGAGCCACACTTCATGCATTGACTGCATGAAGGAATACTGCCCTTTCCCAGCCTTGAAAGTGCCAATACCAGGAGTCTTTTTTCAGAGTTTACCCACTTCTTTTTTTCAAACTCCCCTTCAGATCTACTGACAATTAGTTTCTCACCACTTATTTCTTCCAAGGGCAACCCAAATACATTGAGATTATTGACTTCTGAAGCCTTTGTACCACACACAGGACCATAAGTTTTCCTGCAACAACCAGCAAGTCACTGCTCATTCTTATTACAAGCACTCAGAAATCCAGTGCGGATTTGCTGCCTTTACATACTTTCTAGCATGTCTGCCACAGGTACAAAAATTTTTTTGGAACCAGTACACTGCATTCCATAACAATGAAGAAGAGGAAAGGATGCATTTTATGTAAATTACATTCATAATTTCTCCAGCCTGTTCCTGCAGGAGATGGGCTATCTGATGAAGCATGGTAGTTGAGAAGATCTTGCCTTGCTTCTTGGTAGAAAAAGCATTGATGAGAGGGTCATATGGCACATCTCATAGGGCTCTTACAGTTTCTCTTTACCTGCAGAGCATCCCCTGCTCCCCAGCTCTGCCTTATCCTGGAAGAAAAGCCCTTTTGACCTTTGTTGAAATGAAAAAAACCCAATGTTTTCTCTGTAATCAAATCCAGAAAAAAAGAATACCTAATATGTTGTTGATTCAATAGAGGAGATGACAAGATGTGACATGGCACCTTTGCTTCCAAAGGAGGATGTTCAGATAATCTTTCGCTGACAATTTTCACAAAAATAAAACAAAACCAGGAAAATGTACTGTTGGCTGAGTAGTTATTGACAAAAACCAGTTCTTCTGGAAAATTTCTGGCCAGCTCCACCCCAGCAATAATGGATATTTTATTTCTTGTGTACCAGCACATCAACAAAAGTGTTCATGAAATATTAATGGCTTGACAGATTTTTTAAAATCTAAAGCAACAATTATGATTGCCTCTCTTGCCCTTCTGCATAATACAGCTGGGAGAGCACTGCTCAGTGTCACAGTGCTCCCCAGCACCTGTGTGAAGCAATGACCCTACTGAACCTCTAGAGGTAATTACTGGTGTCAGAAAGGGACCTCGCATCACTTAAGCCCTTCCTACAAGTAGTGATTTGGGTACTGAGAGACACCTTGGATCCATGAAGGGGAGAAGTGATGCCTCAGTGACTGAGGTTGAATGCTCTCGCTTCCACAAATACCTGCATAAATCCCATCTATATTGGCACAAAGCCCTCAGGGACACAGTCTTAGGTGGGTCCCACCTCCTGACCTGGGCAAAACTAGTGAGGGCTAAATCTAGAACAGGAGAGGACTCAGATGAACAAGCAGAAATCTTACTAATCTTCCCAATCTCTGGAGAGCTTGGGAAGTCCATACTAGAGACAGAGAAAATGAGATAGGTCAATTAGGTAGAATGTGTCACAGCCAGATCAGCAAATACCAAACATCTACACCTTTGCTATGCCTAGACTCTTCCAAGCAAAGACAGACCTGAACTTAGTAGTTTAGTAACCCAATGAGTTAGCATACATGTAGCATCAAATAATTGTAAGACTTCAAACAAAACACACTCGTCGGGAAAGCAGCACAGAAATACAAACAGCATGATCATGGAACTAGAAAAGTCAGTTTATAGGCAGTTTTAGTTTGCAGAAGTATGGCTGGATGTAAATCTCTACAGAACAAAAAAAATAAAGGCTACCTGGTTTCCTGATATTCTTTAACTGGGTGTCTTCATCTTCCACCACAATGCACCTCTGGGCTTAAGGAAACTCTTTGCTGCTTTAAGTTCTACTGAACAAGTCATTATGCCTGTGGAACACACCACGTTTAACTCAGGAATTATGACCTGCCTCCAAGATCTTGGTGCCTGGAGCATGGACTGTGAATCTCACCTCAAGCCCTGCTCCACTGCTTGAGCTGCTTTCCTTTTCTTTTCCTCCCCTTCCAGCTGCAGAATGAGGATAATAAATCTCATATCCCTTGCAAAAGGACAGTGGATGAAAAACCCCATCTAAAGAGACAAACATTATTAATGTTCATCCCAGCCCTGACTCCAGAAACATTTGACTAAGGCAGAAACAGTACCAATACTTACTTTGCTTCTTATAAAAGGTCTTGCACCTCTAAGCTGACGTGCAAGAGAGCAGGTTTCTATTAACATGCTGCAGGTGTAAGTGAAATATCCCCCATCCTTTATTCATTACCACCATTATTTTTCAAGAGAATCCCATCAAGGTTTTTCAGTTCCGCACCTGATTTGATTGCTGGAGCTCTGCTAATAGTTTTCAATGAGATTAGGAGAAGCTCATTATGCCAATAGGATGTTCGTCAGCATCATGGTACCTAGTTCCACTGCAAAGATGGCACATTTCTAACACATAGAACTAAATAAGCTTCCTCCCACCTTGATTATTATTATTATTTGCAGTAAATGGCATTTAGCTACCCAGCAGAGAGCAGAGCTCTTTCTTCTTGGATGTTTATACCTCCTGAGACTCTCCTCATGGAGCTCTAATGATGTAATTGGAGAGAAACTTCTCTCCTCCAGATGTCAGCTCTGAGCTACTGGGAAGGTGATGAGGACAGGGCTGCTTGGCCTCTCACCAGCCACCCCACCAGTGTAACTTCAGCCCTACTCAAAGCCACGAGCTGGGACACTCTGAGGAGCATCTGTCCCCATGGTACGTGGGTCTTTGGGTGGCAACATTAGTCACACTGCTTGGACCAGCATCTGCTGTGCTGCACATGGTTGTGAGTGGCACAAGTGTATGCTGAGGAGAACATCCCCACTCTGCGTTCAGGTGGCAGCAATGTCACACAGACAAATCAAAGCTGCCTTTCACCCAGTGCTGTCCATCCTTAACCTGTCCCCTGAGTTTCCTCTGCTTGTCCCCTCACAGAGAGATTTTTGGGTCAAGGTATTGGCAAGAGAGAGCTGACCTGCTTCTGTTTGCAGGGGCACCCACACTGATAGTTATTTTGAGTTTTGGGCTCCTTTTTGTTTTTCTCCTCCAAAAGTGGAAGAGCATTACTGATGTATAAGAAATCGATTGCTGGTAAATGAAAGCGCTCCCTCACCTTCTGCAGCCCTGAAACCACAGAGAAATTAAACAAATGCTGGTAACTACCCAACACAGCAGGCAAATGATTGTCTGATAAACCCAAATTAATTTTTCTGGCAGGGGGAAGAGGGGACAGTGGAAAGGGTGGCTGGCTCCTTACTGCTATGGCAAAGGTGCTTTCTCAGCCACCCATAGCCACCTGGTGACAGATGACAGGAAGTGACTGACAAGACATCACCACTCCCCTGCCACCTGCATTTGTTCAGCACCTCATGCCCTGAGCATCACGGTTAGAGGCTGAAGCTTTGATGAAGTGGCACCATCCTTAACTAAAGACAGATGAAAGCTCGGTTTGGCACAGGGCTGAGATTTTAGCAAGAAAAAAACCCCTAAAAATATAGAAAGCTGGGCTTTGGTGGCTTCCCCCTGCTGCAGGCACAGGCAGAGCTCAGAGCAGGGAGGGGGCAGAGCCCTCATGCTGTGTTTCTCATGGCTGCAAGGACAGAACGAATGGCTGGGAAGAGATGATGCTGCAGGCTGTGAAGTCCCCTTCTGCACGGCATAACCAGAAACAACAAAGCAAAATTACAGCAAAAGAAAAGTCAGGCTGCAAAAGGGAGGAGGAACTCACTACAGGCAGCTCCTGGCACGGTTGCCAGCAGAGGGCATCCATAGCACACTGTTCTCCGCACCCTGCTCCCAGATGCAGCCCAAATCCTGCCACCTCATCTCCCTACTGAGTGCCTCTCTAATAAAAAAACATCCCATTACAAGATTTATATACTAGAAGCTTCCAGAAGATGGGGCAGAGAGTGTGAGTCAGATGATGTGTGTACTAGGGTGCTCCAAGGCTGCACTGGGATGCTCGGGATGCTCAGGATGCAGTCTGTACCATTTTGTTGCCTGAGCCCTCTCGTCCCACAGGCTGGATGTACTCAAGAGTAAAATAAGAAACCTGAGCAATCTGCCAAATGCTGCTTTCTCCATCAGTGCTGGTGTCTATCCCAAGATCATACTTCTGTACAGCTCTGCTTACCTGGTTATTCCAGCCTTGCAATTTTCAGGTTTTTTTTAAATGTTTATTACTGTAGTTTTGTTGAGTTTTATTTTTTTGTTTGTTTTGTTTCTAATATAAATCTTCAATCAATGTGTAAAAAGTAAGTATGCAAAACTTTAAGTCCCTATTGGCAGACTTTCATAGCTGTTTCAAAAAAGCTATTTTAATCTCAAGTGTTGGATGTAAAGACCATGTTGGAATTTCTCTAACACTATTGCCTGCTGTTAGCTTATCCAACCTCCAGTTATAAAATACATCCCTTTCTTGAACAAAAGCCAAGATCTTGGGAAGGGTCAAATAATAGAAAGCAGAAATGAGTTTGTGGAGAGCTAGATTTTTTTTTATATCACACATATAAAATCATCTCACATGTAAACTCTTTCTTTATGGCAATCTTTGCTGCACCATCAGTTTCCAAAGGGATGGGAGGCAGATGGTATCCCAAGGCTGTGTCCACCAGAACAGCCTTGTGTGATTGCCCTTCCATGCTCTGTCTGTGCTGGCAGTGTCTGCAGTCCCAGGCTGGAAGCAAAGTCCTGGTAGTCCTTCCAGCACTGGGCTCCTTCCCACAACTACCTGGCCACAATGTCTGCACCATGGGATGTAGCTTGGGTTTGTCAGCCCAGCTTTGTTCAGAGGCCATGCACAAACCATCCCCCTGCACTGGCTCTGGCAGCTCACAGGACATACGGATGGGTTTTATTGTTCCACCCAAAAGGACCATTTCAGCTTCAAAATCTGAAGTTTATTCCTTTTAGCCACCTAGCTGGAGCTGATCGATAGTAAGGCTTTATAACCTGAGTCACTTCACTACAAGAACCTTTCATGAGACAAAATCCCTTCCTACTGAAGCTGAAATGAGGTCTCAGAGGGATGTGCTGGAACATTGAGTAAATCCCTGGTTAAGTCCACAGTTTCAACATGTGTTAACAGTGACAGCCCAATTGAGATCTGCTGCTGTGGTGGAAGCTGGATCCTCTCAAGGGACTATGCCAGGATCAAGAAAAGCTTATTACTAATAAGGAGGTCTCTCCATAGCATCCTAAAGCACATATGCTTTAAGAATAGCTCATCTCTCTTGGAAGAACTAATCACTGCAACACATAGTCCTTGAGGAGTGGAAAACTGAGTCCCAAAAAGCAAAAAGTCTTGGAGGGACAGGGATCAGCTTTTTGGCCAGCACTGATGTGCAGCAGGTTTAGAATAACCTGTGTCACAGGTTCACAGTGACCTGTGACAAGGAGAAGAAAAGTAACTCTGTCACCCAGAAAATGCTCCTAATCCTTGGCTCAGGTGGGTCAAGAGAAGAAGCCCCATCTTTGCCGAGTCAAGCCCGTGGCAGTTGCTTGAGAAAGCATGAAGTCCCAGCCAGCAAAAGAGAAACAATGCTCTAACCATTGCAATGCAGCTAAAAGCTCCCAGGTGATCCACCAGCAAAATCTGCAACATTCTCAGACAGCCACCTAGTGGATCCAAAAGATTGAAGGTAAAATTGGCAGGAGAAGAATTTAAATAAATACTTTGTGGGGTACTGGAAACAAATTACCCTGAGACTTCACACAAAGCTCTAGTTAGTCCTCATCTGCATGGGACTAGCCCTTTGCTGCCAGATTTCAGTAGGGAAGAGTAAATTCCTACCTCCAGGATAAATTTCTTTTGCTCCACTTGGTGAGAACCTGGGTGAATCGCTTCCTCCTGGTCTGTGGGGTGGTGAGGTCGGGCAGAGAGCAGCGAGGAGTCTTCATCAGCTCCAGCGTGGCTTCGTCTGGGGTGAGGGATAAAAATGAATAGAAATCACAGGAATGTTGGGCTAGGAAACCCGAGGGGACAGGGAGGAGGGAAGGGAAGTTCTAAGGATGCAGCAGTGGAGCAGAAGGCAGGGGAGGATGCAGGGGAGCCATAGGGATATGGCATTAGCCCCAGTGTTGCCACCCACAGGGCAATGAACCCCATCCATGACAAGGCTGGACTCACCCAGGGGAGCAATTCCTGCTGAATGCCCATCACTTCCAAGCACCCACCAGCTGGGACTGTTAGGAGGCGTGGGAAGATGACCCTCCCCAGTGAAGGGTCAGATCTGAACTCTTTTGTGAGTGTGGAAAGACAGTTTCATGGATTTCAGGAGAAAATGCAGCAGGTTCTCTCTTGGATGACATTTGAAAACTTGTGTGGAAAATGACCTGTGCCCAGTTTTGATTATATTTTAAAGCATAAATTTTTAATTATTCTATTTTATTGTCTCTTGCTGAATTCACCATTCCTCCCCTGAATAAGCAGAGAAACTGCTTTTATACATAAATAAACTATATATCTCTTCTGAGCTGGGTTCTCATTTGGAAAATGTCTGTATTCTTCCTTATTTATTTTTAAAATTGAGTGAAAGCTTAAAGCTTCTATTCTCATCTGCTGAGGAGTAGACAAGTTGGTCATTCACCCATGATCTATGCTGACTTTAATTCTTTATTTAAACACACTGTTTTCAAAGTAAGCCCACACCCACGAGTTGCCCCAGACCTGTTTTAAACAGCCCCTCCAAAAATGAGAACAGCTTCAGATTAGGTGGGTAGAAAAGAAGTAATTGCATGTGCTCAAATGAGAGAAAGGAAGGTTCTGCTGTAGGGGCCCAGCAGAGGGTGGCCAGGGCTCTGGGGTGGATGGAGACAAGGCTGCTAATTAGCAGCTTCTTGCTAATTCTGTCCTGAGCAGCGGAAGCAACCTGGCCACGAAGTGGGAGGTCATGACCATGAACTGGGCAGGGAGGGGAGGAGAACAGAATCCAGAAAGTGACTTCCAAGGCCAGGGACAATGCTGCCTTTCTTCTCTCAATGAGAGCATTGAAAGGAATGACTTGTGTCACTTCAGCCTTGGACTGCTCCCTCCCAGTCAGATGTTAGCCACCACATCAAGCAGAAGCCACCCACTGCCCTTTCCCACTGGCCAGAGGAGAGGGTGATGGGCTCCCAGTTAGTTAGGGGTAACAGAGCTGCTGCAGCTTGGGGAGAACTAAGGAGACCTCCACCAGCTCCTCAGGCACCTGCTGGCTGTATGCGTCATGGGCAGGAGTGAGTAGTGCTGGGGTGATGCCACACCATCTTCTCCCTCCCCTCCATTGTTTCCCAGTGCTGAAGAAACCACAGTATCTACATGCAGAAAGTGGAAAGCTTAATCAATCAGGACTTCTGCTCAACACAATGTGATGCTCTAGTTAAAGCTTTGAACAGGACAGACTATCAGCTTTTCTCTGGCTCCTCTTCTCTCCCCTCCTCTCCTTTTTTTTCTTCTCACCAAAATCTATTTTCAGCTGTTTTGAGCATGATGGGAACTCCAAAGGTGTGTGGGTCTGGTAAAATAATTGCTTCCCTCAGGTTCTTGAAAGCACAAGGCAACAAAACACCTGAGCCATGTAATTACTATTTAGTGGCAAACTGTATGTTTCTGCCTGAGCTTTTCCTGGTGATAATGCTACTCCACAACACAGTGCCAAATCCCCTGTCCTCCCAGGATGAGCAGGGAGCCATTCCCACATTCCTCCTCACCAGACAGAAAAGGGATCTCAAGCCACTGACCTAGGACTCCTGTTGCCTCCAGCCCCCCAAACTGCTGCATGGCAGTGATGGCCTTGGTAAGCTCCTCCTGTGTCTGCAGCTGTCCTGTGACAGGATCTGGAGGAGGCAGGTACCCAAATTTCATCAGCCAGTCCTGTGAAAAAAGGAGAAATGAGGAGGGATGAGAAAAGGAAAGGAAGGAAATACATATGCAGGAAAAGATACATTTAAGGTCTCATCCATTCTGCTTGGAAATCCTTATCCCATTTACATGTTTATACCCAGCTTCCCCATCACGTTGTGTGGTCTGTGCTAACAAATGGATGTGTCAGGATGGATCTGTACACATCACTCCAGTAACGGGATCTGGTGACCTTCGCACATTCTAAGGGTGACATCTAATCTTCCTACCTGCCTGCAGACTTTGATAGCAGCAGCACAGCCCCAGCCCAAGTCATACAGGCACCTTTGATTCCCCCCTTGGACACTATCAGCTCTCACTAGAAACTCACTGAAGGACTGAGCACAGGGAGGGAAGGAAAATGCCCATTACAAGGGCCAAAGCCACCCCCCCCCGGCACTTCCCTTCCAGTGGGACCATGGGGGTCCTGTGGATGGTCCCTGGATCCAACAGAGGAACCTCACCAACCTCTGGCCAAGGCTGTAGAGGATTTTTGAAATAACTCTCTAAAAGCCATACTGATAACAGTAACAGATTTATCAACTCCAGAGGATAAATCATCAGAGTCAGGCTCATCACAGCAGCACCAGAAATACCAGGACTGACTTAATGGTGAAGCCAGGACTGCAAGTCACCTGCAGCCCTTGACAGGAATGCCTGATTTTTTTAAATGGCATTTCTCTCTGTGCCCTCCTCTCCAACTTCCACATGCCCTGCTTTATCTAACCATCTTTTCACCAGTTGCCTTAAAGCAATTAAGCCAGGCATAGATCTTAACAGCAGAAAGCAGCAGGGACCTGTGAAACACCCACGTATCCTTCTCTGTCAAAGCCAAAGCCAAAGCTAACACAGACCCGTGCCAGCCACCCCCCTGCCAAAGGCACCTCTTTAAAACCATAGGTCACTATTTGATAGAAATTTAACTTTCAAAGCACAGTGTATCTTTATGAAGATCTAGATCTTCCTCTCTTCTACCTAAAACTGATTCAAAAACCCCATCCATAAATCTCCTCCTCACAACTGCTTTGTAAACGTTTGGTGAATTATCTTTCCAAATCCTTTCCTACCTCCCTTCTTGCTCCTATCGCTGCCCTTGGCAAAACAACCAGTAAGCAATAATGCCCCATGCAGTGTATGCCATAAACACGACTCTCAATTTCCCTTATCTGTATCAAAGAAACATCGACCTATTGAGCCTCTTGAAGCCTGATACTGATCTCAACTTCCACTGCAATCACTACGCCATAAATTTAATGCAGTCAGGTTAGTGCCAAAAGTCGGTCCCTGATTGTCCCTGTCATCTGAATGTCTCATCACTTGGTGTCACTGGCAAGGGCCACCCCAAATGCCATGCTCCCTCTCTAACAAACCCTGTGAAATTAAACAATTTCACACTTACAAAGCTTTATCTCCCTGTACTTGGTGTGGCTCTCAATTGGGAATATGGTCCTCCAGTGCTGGGGTTTTCGACAGCAATTTACTTCCCTCCTCCCCAGTTACCTCGTTTTAGCCAGGTGGGGAGTTATCACAGCCACTGAAAGCAGCTTATCCGGCCGTTTATTATTTTTCAATGCAACTCCATTAGCCACCACCTTGCCAGCAGTGTGTGAGCATTGTTGCAGCCTTCCCTCCCTGGCAGGCTGAAGGTCAGGTCAAGCTCTCACTCCTCTTCCCCCCCACTCCTATTTGTCCCTTTGCACAGCAAAAATAATATCTGTGGCTGAAGTTGGAGACACTCCTTGATTGTTCATGCGAAATCAGCTGTGACATGCAGCTCAGCAACCAGCCCATCAGTTGCCAAGGATGGTGGGATTTAATTTGGTTTCTTCTCTGGCCATGGAGACAGTGTCATTTATTCTCTAATGACAGGAGAGACTAGAAATAAAGGATGTAAATTGGAAGAGGGTAGATTGAGGCGAGAAATAAGAAAGAAATTCTTTACAGTGAAGGTAGTGAAACACTGTAAGAGGTTGCCCAGAGAGGCTGTGGATTCCCCCTCTCTGGAGGTGTTTAAGGTCAGGCTGGATGACGCACTGAGCAGCCTGATGTAGTGGGAGGTGTCCCTGCCTATGGCAGGGGGGGTGGAACTTGATGATCTTTAAGGTCCCTTCCAACCTGAACTATTCTATGATCATGAACCCTTCACCAGATCTACCTTGAAAGCACTAATTTTAGAGTGGTGAGGTTTCCCAGAGAGGTGGTGAGCTGGAGACTCTGAGCTTGCTGAGACTCTGAGCAGCTTGATCTCCACAGAGGTGATATTGCTCTCATTCATCTCCTTTCCATACTACAGGCTCTGTTCACTTTCTCCTTGTAAGCAAAGCCCATCCATGACTTCCACAAAGCACCTCTGATGAGGTAGAAAATTTCATCAAAGAAAATGCATCTGGACTTGAAGATGAGAAAGATCAGCAGGAATTGTCTAGCTAATTATCTCTGTGCCCTGTGAAAGCTTTTCAGTTATATTCTTGTCTTTAACTAAGACAAAAGCTAAACTTATAAACTTCTATAAATGCAAAATCTGAAAAAAAAAATTTCCACTAACTTCAACATGTTCTCTACTTCTTATTTCCACCTTTTTTTTTAAATAAAAAAAGGCTTTTTTGTCAACTCTCATTAGCTGAAAATGTTTAAATGGAATAGTGATTTGAGCTGATTGCTAAAATTCTTTGAACATATTTCCTTCCTGAGCTGGCAATATAGAAACTTTTCCTTAAACAAGTGCTGTGTAAAATGGATTAACTGAATCCCATGAGAAGATTCAGCTTCAGCAATGCCATGTATTAAAAGGAAAAAAATTTCTTCACCAAAAAATTGAGCATGAGCCAATGCCTTACCATGCCATCCACCTTTTTCTGAAGCTCATGGGATTCTCAGATCAGCTTTTGCACGAACCACCTCAAATTCCTCATCTTTAAAATGCCTCTAACAGTATTTCCTGGTGTCCCACCTACTGCTCTGTCCATTAACTGAGGGACTCTTTGTTTGAGCAGTGCATTCCCTGCTCTGCTTGACTCCAGCTGTGGGGGCTGCCAGGCCAGATCCAGTTGAATTATTTCACTACAGTCACCAAGAATGGACCCACTCCATTGTCTCCTCTGCTGGATGGGAAAAGCTGGATAGAACCAAAGAATGCATTGTATTTGAAGTGACCTTCAATCCACCTAAGCAGGGACATCCTGTGCTAAATCAGGTTGCTCCAAGCATCATCAAGCCTGGACTCGAACATCTTCAGGGATGGGGCTTGTATATCCTCTCTGGGCAACCTGTGCCAGTATCTCATCACTCTCATGGGGAAGAACTTCTTCCTAATGTCTCATCTAACCCTGCCCTGCTCTAGTTTCAAACCATTGCCACTCATCCTATCTAATGGCCTAAGCCAAGTCCACGAGGAATCTTATGATTCAGCTCCAGCACTGGGCAATTACTGAAAAAAATGTATCTCATTGTGCCCAGAGACAAAGCAAGAACAAAAAACAGGAAGAAATGAAAACATCCAAAGACTCCCATCCATCTGCATCTCCACTGAGCTGCATAAACACAGCTGCCAGAAGAGCCCAGATGCTGCTTGGAGCTGAGCAGAAGCACACACATACACTTAAAAAACCACAGCTAGAATGTTCACTGACAAAACATTATTCTGGTGTCAGGCTGAAGATCCCACCCTGCCCCATGTGGGATTGCAATCATGCTGTGTTCTGGGCAGCAGATAAAAGCCATAGCAACTTCTTTACCTCTCAGGACTGAAGCACCAGGAGCAGAGATTCTCAAGGTGCTGCCCTTGCCCCATCCCCTGTGGTCTCATGGGACCAGCACTCCTGTAATGACTCAACTCATGAAATGAAGGAAAAATGAAAAAGCTTTTTTTTTCCCCTCCCATCTAGCTCTACAATTTTTAAATGGCTCCGTTTTACTCCTCTCATCTCACTGCAGGTGGTACTCAATAAAATATGTTTAAGCGACTGCTTTCCTTTGAAAAGAGATCATGTTAACAGTGATGTAGCAGCATTGCTGCTCCATGCATGTGTTTGGAGACAGACTGTTCTCTTGGTTGACTTTGGAGACAGACTGTTCTCTTGGTTGACTGAAAATAAGCCAGTTTGTTTTGTTTTGTTTTTTCTACATTCCGATATTGCCCTGGCATAGCACACTGGGGAAAAGCCAGCTGCTTCCCTTAAAAAATAGTTAACAGAATCCAAAACTGCAGAATTTTTTTTTTGCACATTCTTCTTCTCTTGGAGAAGGCATAAAAACTTGGAAAAATGGCTATTAAATCCTCTCCTCAGCAAAGAGGACGAGCCAGAACAAAACTGCCAGCAGTGATGTCTCTGGTATTCCTTATGCAAAGCAAATTTTCAGATTAAAATGGCAATTTCATTTCTTTCATTTATCTACTTCCTGTATATCAATACCCTTTTGTCCTAGGATCTACTTACCTGGTTTATTTTTTTAAAAAAGATGTGGATATTGTCCCTCTTTTATAGAAGATTTATGAGCTCTGTAGATTTGCTTTTACAAATATTAATATTATATAAGCTGATGGGCTTATTCAACTGCCACAAGAAAAAAAGACAAAAAAAAAGGCTCAGCAACTTTTCTTCCTGATTTCTTTTTAAGACCCATAGGTTGGTGTTTGCAAGAAGACAAACAAGTTCAGGGTAGGATAAACAGCGAAACAGAAATCAGTTTAAGCAGAAAAACTCTACCCAAGCCAGCTCCTTCATGCTTCCACATTATTGTGATCACTGTGTTTTTAAAGCTTAGCCCTGGAATAGCAGGGATTTTTGTTTGGCTGGTTTTTCTAATTCATATCACATGAACATATAGTAAAACCGTCTTTATTCTGCAGAGGTTTCAACACTCCCTTCGTTCAGGGATGCCCCAACACAAGACATGGACTTACTGCAGCAGAAGAGGCGACAGAGATGCTCAGGGGCCTGGAGCCCTTCTGCTATGAGGATGGGCTGGAAAAGTTGGGCTTGTTCACCCTGGTGAAGAGAAGGCTGTTGGACCTTAGAGTTCCTTCCAGTACCTTACGGGCTCAAGGAAAGATGGAGAGAATATCTTTACACAAGTCATTGTCAAGTGGGGAGAGTAGCAGAGCTTTACTCCCATCCCTGACTCCTCTGCAAATCTTCAGACTGGGCCCTGAGCTTTGCAGCAACATCCCAGTCTCCAAGACTAGCTCTATTCCATCAATGCCAGAGAAGGAAACTTTGTTTTTACACATCCTTTTTCACTCAAAAGACCCTTTCAATTAACAGTCCTTCAAAAGCATTACCAAACTGCAACTTTGCTCATTAATCAAGCTACAAGTTACTTTTATTAATTTCAAAAGGCTCCTGTCACAGCTGAGAGCTGACCGAAACTCATCCCTTGCCTTCCCCCTCCCTCCCTGGTGAGGTTCCTCCCCCTGTCCCCAGTGTCCACAGCTACAGCAGGAGCACAAACCACTCCAGTGCTCATCTCCACCACTCATCTCCTGCTGTCCACACCAGGTAAAGGCAGAGCTTTGTTTCTGTAGGGTCACCCATGGAGGAAAGGACTTTGAGAGTTCCCTTTCCTGCTGGAGGTCCCTTTGTACCCTGGGTACAGCCTTGCTCCACACACACAAGGGAAGAAAACCCAAACATGCTATTCAACAGAATTAATGACCCAGATTACTAAAATCAACCTACAACTCAAACATCCGGAACTAATTTCCAAATTACACTTCACTTTATCTCTGCAGCTACCATTAAATAGGGTGGAAGCTTTTAAAATAATTAAAAAAAAAAAAAATCACTGCCACCACAAGTTGGATTAAAGGAAAAATTGCTTTGGGCTGTTTAAGTTTTGCTTCCAAGTTTTCAAAGGTTTGCAGTATTCAAATTTTTACAGTAATTTTCCTGAGATCAAATGACCCCAGAAACAATGCCCATTAATTAGAGCATCACATATGGTGCTGCAATACTCTGAGGAGAGCACTCCTGTGATGCAACAGCCTCCAGGCCACGCACAGCCAGTAATTTCCTTCCAAAGGTTGCCACGCACCTCTCTAATGAGCTATTGCACACATACAATCAGTAGATTAATTCATTAGGTGATAAAACTGTGGCTTGGATTATAGCCAGGGCTTTGGTCACTGCCCCTGACAAAGTGAGGGACAGGTTTCACCAGCTCACACTGGAGGAGCTGCTTGAATCCAAACAGCTCTTTAATTTGAGAGAATGCTGTGCCCAAAATCCTGGGTAGAAGTTAATGCAGCTACTAATGATTTCCTCTCCCTCCCCCTTGTTTTAAATGTTCAATTAGATTAACAACAGCAAAAGGCCACAACCTACAAGTCCTGAAGACAGCAGGTCCTTTGGCAAGGGACAAAAGGTACCACTTTATGCCATTATACCTGAGAGACCCAGCTCATTAAAGATGGAGGTGAGCACCTCCACTTCAGCATGGCTTGCTTCCCAGCCAGTAACTGGATGCCAACTTGGCTGCCCATGGGTCTGGTGGGATGCAATCTGGTCCTGCCTGTAGCCTCAACCTCTCATTTGAAGGACTCTGCTGTCCTGTCTGCTGAGGGATGATGTCCTCCCCTGGTCTAGCAGGGCAAGGCTGAAGGTTGTGCTGTGGAAGTAAACTTCACCCCCTCTGCAGAGGGGGTTACACAAGGTAAGCGTCTCTTTGGTTGGATGGATATGCAGAACCTTACCAGAACCACAGAATTAATCAAGAGATGTTGTAGAAGCAGAATGAGACTCCCTGCAGACTGCAGAAACAGCCTTTTCAACCTCTTTGAACTGAAGATCAAAGAAGCAATTCCCACCCATAGAAGGCAGGCAGAACAGTGCAGCACTGAGAAATATTTACTACAGCTGGCTTAGGTTTCTTCTCAAAGTAAGAAAAAGTGACAAAATACATAAACAAGGTGCAGTCTATTTTGTATTTTCAACATAAATGTGTATTTTTCTCGCTGGAGATTTAATACACCAGAGCTTTAGGGAGGCATTTCAATCACTGGAGGATTTTCAGCGCATGCTGAAAATTTCCACTCAAAGGCAAAAAAAGGATGCAAAAAAAAAAAGTGTGTGTAATTGAAGCTGTACATGACCATCTAAAAGGAGTTAAAAAAAACAAAACCCAAAGAACTATTTCTGTTATCAGTGGCTGTTTTGCATAATGCTGCCTGTCAACATCCGTTTTCATCAAGAAGTTACTTAGGAAGGAAAAGAATGAAGTCCTGGTGTGTGATAACCAGCTGAATTGTGATGGGAAGCCAGGTAAATGACCAAATTAGCTTTTTTTTTTAATCTTGCTTCAACAACAGCTGTAAACTCTGTAACTCATTGCTTATCACGATTTATGAAAATTACCCCACTCCTTCCATGTGGGTGCAGTTGGAGGCTGATGCAGCAGGTGCTGGAAGCACCATGTTCTGGTGACAGATGCCACCAGGCAGAGCCCATGCCAAACAGCAAATGTGGGACATTGATTCTCCCTGGAAGCCACCAGCCCTGCTCACCATTAAAAATAAAAATGCCTAGTGGGCCTAGAGGCTGATTACATCACTGGGGGGACCTAAACAACCCAAATATTCTGTTCCATCAAGAAGCACAAGTGATTTACCCCAGCAACATATGGCATGTAAATACAGGCAGCAGAGATTGGATGGGCTTTGAAATCTGCTTTAGAGCATTTATACTGCTGATTTCTAGGTTATGCTTGGCTTCATGTGCATCAGGAGGATGGTGGCTGTTGGGTTAACTCATATCCTTGCTCCATCTCCATTTACAGAGGATTATCCACAGTATGCCCTCAAACAATGAGTTCAGGTAAGGCAGAGAGAGGCCAAGTAGGGTGGAGGGAAATGCCTGAGAGATGGAGCAACTGAAAACCACAAGATTTACCACCCATCACTCTTGAAGTGGCTACACTTGGTGATCTGCAGTGTTCAAAGCTCACACAAAACCCTCGGTGTGGGTGTCCAGAGCCATGGGGTATCTCTCCCAGCACACCTCCTCCCCACCAGAATCACCAGCACACTCTAAGCACCCCCACAGGTATGACCTAATCTCTTATCTATTATGACAGGGTTAAATTAAATGTCACCAGATACAACTCCTACAGCATTTGGAAGCCCAGGAGAATTCTCCTGCTCTTGTACCCTGCTGCTATCCACACATAGTCAGGAAAGAGGTTTCCCTGCTTAACACAGCACAATAAATCACAGTGGGAGGTTGCCTCATCCCTGAAATCACATCCTCTCCATACAAAGAAAAATCAAAGCCAAAGCTTTGTGAATTCAAGGCTTTTCTGAGCATAGGACATGGGAATGTCTGATTTTTGTGGATGATTCTCCACAAGACTCATCAGAGTCTGAAGCAGCTGAGGGGCTGCTGTGAAGCAGAACCAGCTGGATCATGCTCCTCAGGAAACATCTGCTGGACATGGACAGAGGGAACTGAATGTGCCTCAACCCTGCCTTCCTCATGTGCCTCCACTTTGTCTCACTCATACAGCAGGAGGGAGAGTGGGGGGGCAGCTGCTGTCCCCTTGCCTGGGAGAATCCCTGTGCCCTCTCCATCACACTCTCTGGAGAGTTTGGTTCATCTCAGTACACAGATGTTTGGACACTGGAGTCTCCAAGCCTCCCAAACATCTGATGTGGGGCTGCTGACACCACCCAAGCAGACTGCACAGAAAACTTCCAAATGCTCCCATCTTCCATCTGGACTGGGACCAAGATGAGCAAGAAAATGATGAAATCTTTAAAAAGAATTACAAATTGCTCTCCACCAAAATGAGGATACACAGCAGGGCTCTCTGAGGAGAGGAGGACACTTCAGAAGTCCTGGTTTTGCTTAACAAGCTTATCCACCTCTCGCTGGACCAGAATGGCATGTCTGCTCTCACTATGTGGGGAAAGTCAATGGCAGAGTGAGAACACAATGGCACTCATCTATATTCTTCCCTGGTCTCACCAAGATGAGCCCTTGCTCCTTCGGTTTCAGTCATTAAACAAAACGTATCTGGTAGCTGATTGAACAGACTTCAAATGCATCTTGCACTAACTCCATTTATTGGACCTTTTATTAGGACAGTGTCTCCTCCAGGATGGGCTCCAGGCCTGACTGTCTCTCTGCAGCATAACCAGTGACACCAGTGGTCCAGTCACATCCTCAGCCTCCATCCCAGGCTTTAGAATTGAACTGTAATAAACATAATATGGAAATAGCTTGCGAGAAAGCTTGACCAAGTTTCGGGAAATATTGATGAGACAAAAGAGGGCATTCGAGATCTTATCTCAGACCATTGATGAGACAAAAGGAGGCAATCAAAGAGCTTACCCCACCTACGGGAAACATTCCTGAGCTCGGGAACCTCAAATTGTAATAAACATGAATGTACTTTCTTCTGTTACTTTTATAAAAGTAAATGTATGTTTGTTATAAAGGACTTGTATCTGAGGCAGGAAATGGGGGGGGGAATTTGTGACGAAAGGTAATCTCAGTGGCAAAGACTGGAAGGGGGAGCTTCTGACACCTGAAATGAAGATATGCAGGAACGCAGAGCACGAACATGATCACGGAAAGGACTATAAAAACTGCGAATTGCTTCGGAACATTCGCGGTAGTAGGTGGAGAACGCTCCCTCGCCGCCCAGCGCTGTATATTGCTTATGTCTTGCCTTACTGTAATTAAATAAATTCTGATTGGACTCGAAAGCAACGCCTTTCATCAATAACAGAACCTCCAGCACAGCATCTTATGTTGAGAAACCAACTCAGCTGCATGTCCCTCCTCTGTTCATTAGCTCAGATATCAGTTGTGTCCCTTGGAAGACCATGTTTCCCTCCAGCTAGGTAGGATTATTTTTCAAAGTAACCTCAGGACACAGCTTGCCTGTTTAAATATGCTCACCTTGTGGCTCAATATCCCTTTCAAGAGCTTGCAGAAATTCTCCTGTCCTCTGCAAACTGGGAATTCCAAGGTTGCCTTTGCTGTGCTGCGTGCTAGGGCTGGTCTGTGGGCTGCTAACAACTGCCCTGGCTCCCCTGCATTCACCTCAGCAGCTTCTAGATCAGGTCTCAGCCACATCCTCCCATTGAGTTTTCAGCAATAAAAATATCCTGATGTTAAAAAAAAAAAATCCATAAATCAGAAGCTGTGCTGGGTGTGAAATAGAACATCCATTCGGGATGTTCCATTTATGTCTCCTGTCCCTAGATCTATATGACTATAGGAAAAACACATTTGCTACCTGCTCAGATTTGCTCCTTCCCCCAGCCTCTTTAAAATAGCAGTATTACAATCAGCTTTTCTTGTTGACAGGCTCTTTTCATTAGCTGTACAAGTATCTTGAACAGTCGTTGATGCTGTAGGCAAGTGGGAAAAAGGAGGGAAGAAAAAAAAAAAAAGAGGACTAAGGCTGCTAAAGGAAGCAATAATGAGGCAATTGTCGGGTGACTGGCCCTCCGGCGCAAACAGAGATCTTCCAAAGAATTCCAGGAGCAGTCCATGGGCTTTGAGAGCTGGAACAAACCACCCTCTGAGTGGCAGCACCCAGAAATTAAGAGCCCTGCATCAGCAAAAAGCATTAGACAATTTGCAAAACATGACAAGAATTCTTTAATTATTAAAACAAGCTAACTGACATGAATAATTCAACCTTCTCTGGCTAGTCCAGGGCACTTTCCTGTGGCTACCAGGATGGCTTGGCTTTCAGTGAGAGCTGCTCTTAACTGTGACCTGGGACCAAAACATTGTTGCAGAAAACAACCCGAACACAGCAGAAACCAGATAGATTATATTTCTCCCCTGAAGGACTGAAGTTATACAGTACCTGACTTGGGCAAACAAGTTGAACCAAGCAATGCAGAACCTGCTTTCAGCAGCAAATGCCCCAAATGCGAATTTAATTAACAATAAATTCACGTCTATACACGCTGTTAGCTCTTCAGGCATCACAAGCTGTGCCAAATTATGCAGTACCCCACTAGTTCATGTACTGGAGCACCATGGTTGGACAAACAGAAATAACCACCACCTCCTGCACCAGGGCCAAGGATGTGGGTGCCAACCCCTTCTGGCACCAAGGACTCTCACATCCTTCCAACCTGACACCCCTCCTGTCAACCCCCCTGGGAACACCCAGACACCCCTGGCACCTAAGGCTCGGCCACATGGAAGGACAGGTAGAGAGCAGAGTTCTTTCACTGTTACCTGATAGAAACATGGGTACAGGCTACAGTCTGTTTCTGTACTACCAACCTGATTTGCCCCTGCTCATCCCCTTCCTGCTGCTGCCAGGCTTTGTCCCAGTAAAACATAAGCTGATGGAATACTCGAAAAGCAGGGGTTTTCCCCCTGCAGATTTCTGACACAGCTCTTTCACAATGCTGCCAGGAGTCATCTTTCCTGCCCCTATCGGGGCTGCAGCCACACAGGGGAGACAGATAAAAGGCAGATATCTATATCCTACCCAGGTAGTTCAGAGGAAAATTAGATCCAAACTCCACATCCCATTTGTGGTAATGAGAATTTCTGTCTTGCCAGCACTCATCGTACAGTGGCTTCAGAACCATCCCCTGAAAATGTTCCATGTCAGCTTTGCAGGATTTCACATGGGGTTGATGAGTTGGATCCAAACCAAATCAAACCTGGAAGTGCTGCTGGTAGAAATACTACCAACAATTTACCCATTTGGAAAATCTTTCATTTTGCCCAAATCTTACAGTAATTCCAGACCCTGCTATACTTAAGGAGGCTCAAGACTGTGTACTGGAAGGAGAAAGAAGCCAGGCACTAGCTGGGGGCTGCACAGTGGCCTGTCAGGGTTGGGCCAAGGGCTTTTCATTAAACATAGGCATTTTGAGTGCTTGGAATCATCTCCAGGCTCCTGCAAGTGGAGTTGAGGCCAGGGGACTTCAGGGAGGTCCTCATCCCACACAATGTCCTTAAAATCGATCCTTGGCATGAGGGGATAGCTTTGGCTGAGCATTCACCTGTGGAAAACCATGTCCCTAATGAGGAGTCCCCATTCCTATCCGTAACTGGGAGTGGCAAAAAGCTTCAGAGGTGGCTGCCGTGACTGATGGCACAGGCAGCATCAGCACAGCAATAACTTGGTCAGAGGAGATGCTTTATGTGCAGGCTGCAGATAATAAATGAGATTTGGGTGTCTTTTAATGTTCCCTTGAAGAACAGAACACAAAGTGTTGTTGCTGTGACTCGTGTTTGTTTGAAGGGACAGAGAACTGGGCAGCCATGTGCTGAGGGATGGACTGTCCTGATATGCACCCCAAGCAGTTCCAAAATACCCCTCCCAGAAGGTTGGTTCCCAGGGACACCAGCATCCCCAGGGCACACAACAAGTTTCTGCTGGGTGGCTTGGCACCACATGCCCATGACCACAAGGTCACACCACTGCTGCCCTCTTCTCACCAGCCTGCAGATCTCAAACCCCTGTATTATTCATGTCCCTGCCTATGGCAGAGGGTTTGGAACTAAATCTTTAAGGTCCCTTCCAACCCAAACCATTCTATGCTTATTTTTCACACGGGTTGGATGTGTGGGGGACAGCAGTGCCCCAAAGCCATTAGTCAGGGATGAGCCTTGTCCCAACACAATGGCCATCAGCATGGCCACAGCCCCCACATGGCACCCTGGATCCAATCCTGATCTTAATTACAGAATCATCTCTTTGCTCACTGTGGTCTCAACTGCACCAGGGTGGGGTGTAGAAATTACAGCCAGTGCCTGTGATTTTACACATCAAAAGCCATTCCTGGGATAAAGGAGCCTACTCTCCCCATCACCCTCCAGCTGGCATCTCTGCACACTTCCTTCCCAGTACAGCTGGTAAAAGGCACATTTATACATGGATCATATCATCTCTCCCCCACTGGGCAGCAAATGATCAAATAAATAGATTGTAAAATTTACATATTTGCAAAAGTCTCTAATGGGAAAAAATACCCCAAATCTTCTGCGGCCTCTCTGATGGTACAGCCTGGCACAGCCGGAGGCATCCTTCACCTTTCTCTGCAGAAACAGCCAGGCTTCATAAGTCCATTAGATCTATTTGTGGGGCAGACAGACATGGGGATTAGGGAGTTACAGCTCCCCAGCCATTTACCTCATGCTAAGACACAGGTAAAAGGATCCCATCTGACCACTCCAGGTATCACTGGTTCACTCAGTTTCCAGCCACAATTCCCTACCCTCCAGCTCACGTTTACCTCTCTGCACTGTAATCCCTACAGCAGCAGCAATAAGGGAAGGGGGACTTTTTAATCTTGTATCCTTGCCAAAAGTGTATCTCACATGTGTGAGGGGCTGTGGTTGATGATGGCAGAATGAGACAGTTTGCATTATGGGCAGCTGCAGCTCTGCACTCGTGAGATTTATGAAGAAACTCATCCTCCAGCCCCTTCCCCACAGCTATTCCAGCAGGGAAAAAACCAAACAAACAGGCTAACTTTTGATACCAAACTCATTAAATGGAGTGGCCTCACATTCCTGCATAAGCAGAATATGAAATGCAGAGAAACTCCTGGAACAGCCCATCCTGCTCAGCAGAGCAGAAATCCATCTGGTAAATTGGGTACATTTAATCACAACGGGTTTGTTTGGCCTTTTATTTTTTAAAGGCCCATATATTTTGACTCCTTCAGCTTCACAGCACAAGCACTTCCAACACATTTGATTGAAAATGTCAAAGTGACCATCCATATCATGTCACCAGCAGAACTGCTCTCCTTGCAGCACCAGGGTGGCTCTTCATCAGGAGCAGAGATATGCCCTGGCATGCTGAGAGGCTGCTGTTGTCTTTGGACATATATATCAGGTACTATAGGGAAGCCAGCTATGGAGGTCTGCCATCTTCTGCCCTAAATACCAATAATTTCATCTCCTGATAAACCTTCTGCAGAAAGGTACATGGCATCATCCTGCGACCACAGAATCTATGGATTCTGGCTGTTGGACTAGACAAACTGCCCACAGTTTGACAGAGGATTTATTCCCTAAGCTCACATAGCTGGGAAATACTTCAGACAGAACCAAACAGCTTCCCATAGGGATAAAGAGCTCCAGGAGGTCACTAGCAGAGTGGTGATACTACAGCTGACACCATTATGGAGGAAAGCCAACAAAATCTGCCAGAATCATAGAATCATCACAGAATAGTGTAAAAGACTTAAAGGGCTGTAAAAGACTTTTAAAGTTCTTTTAATCCAAATCTCCTGCCATAAGCAGGGTTGTGTTCAACTACATCAGGTAGCTCAGAGCCCAGTCTATCCTGACCTGGAAAGTTTACAGGGATGGGGCAAGGCAGGACATGCATATCCTTGGGGGCACTAAGGCAAAGCACTAGGTTCTGCTGACAGCCTTGCTTTGGGTTTTCCCTTGGCCACGCAATGATCTTATTCAGCAATGCAGAAATAAAGTTTCCTTTCCATAAAAACCACGGTGAATCCTTGTCCTCTTTGTCATTGTGTCAATTCCTCTTGCTTTGCCTGGGAAGGTAGGATGATGCTGTACTCAAAACAGCAGGGAGCACAGGAGAGTTACACAGTAAGTGTAAGGGTAACACAGTAAGTGTTACCCTTTTAACACAGGGAATGAGACAATTTGGCTTTTTCAGAGACCCGCAGCTTTCTACAGGCACAGCTCTGCCTTTTAGGAGAGGCTTTGGGGTATGTCTACCTGACAAAACAAAAAGGTAGCACAGAGAGCTTTCAAATGGATTTCTGAAGTAGCTTTGATGCTGAGACCTGTCTAAAGCAATCACAGGTTTTGTTTAGGCTTGGGTTCGGTTGTGTGGTTGGGGAGTTTTTCCTTTTTTTCTTTTTTCCTTTTACTGCATATACCAAAGCCACAAGTGTAAATAGCAAGGACACAGACATCTGGATGTAAGCAAATCAGCTGCTGCTGTGCAATTAGCCCACTTTAGCAGACAGCTGTCCCCAAGCAAACCTACAGCAGCTGCCATGGAGGAAGGACACAATCTCTTCCTTAGAGGGATACAACTTCCAAGGGATAATTAGGCCAATTTTAGCAATCAAGCTATTTAATCTTTTCCTTGATAAAATAACCAAAGAAATCAAAATGTAAACTCCTAAGTTAATGCAAATTTAAGCTTTCACATTGATTGCTCATCACATATGTATTTCATTGCAGAATCTGGCAGTACTAAAATTAACATTCTTCTAGCAATGACAAAAATTACAATCCTCAGTGCCTTTCTAAGGGTACACATAGACAGAGCCTGTCTTACCCTCCACAAGACCCTTGCCAGGACAGCATGAGAAATGGCAAAGGGGAAACAGGGAAGAGATGACTGGAGGTGACACCACAGGGAGTACAAAGTTTCCCCTGCATCCCAGGCAGGTGCTCCAGCCACCCAACCCAGTGCCTCCAGCAATTATTCTCAGCAGCATTTTGCATCACTCATTAATGTCTAGCTTTTTTTTTTCCTGGTGAAAGCGTCAGGTTAAAGATAAAACAGTGTTTTTGTTGAAAACATGGCTTTTAAAAGAGTTATATTAGTATTTTTTATCTTCTGTGAAGTATGGACAAGTGATGGAGCAAGGCTGGGGAGGTGATGTGAGAGGGATTCCATCAGCTAACTCCCTGCCAGCACATGTCAGGCCATAATGGTTAATGAACCCCTCATAGCCTTTGTTTTGCTCCCTTTTGTGTATTTAAGGACACCATTTATAAGCCTTCTGGGAAAAGCCATTGGTTTGCATACAAGTGCCCTGTTGAATTTTCCACAAGCAAACAGGTTTGCAGCCCCTGCCTTTAATGAGGCTGTGTCAGATCTGGCTGGGTGGGAACTGTGAGAGATTTGAAACAGCCTTTATTTTTATTTTCTCTCCTTTTTTCCCCCTCCCTACATGAGTAACTCTGTCATCTTTCCCCTCTCCTTTCTCTGTGCAAACAAGCTATTAGTGCAGCTGGGTGACACTGGCAGTGCCTGGTGGGTGGCCATGAGCAGAGAGACAGAAGCACATTGGGAGCACCCCTCTGGGAGCCCCATGAGGTGAGACTCTGGGCTGTGGGAAAGTTGATAGGATTTTGCCATCAAAAGCCACACTGCCTGATTGCCTGCAGATGTAGAGACACCCACAGACAAACACCAGCCCAAAAACAAAGACATGAGAAGAACCAACTGACCTGTTGCAACAGTAAAGTTTCTCCATAGCAGCCAAACCCTCCAGAGCCCCTTCCTCTGCTGCTGCTTAGACAGAAAACCTGGAGAGGAGCAGCTTCACCCGACCCGTGCCATCACAGTCACCTTTTCTTGCTTT
Source organism: Turnix velox (assembly GCA_013400935.1). Taxonomy (NCBI): domain Eukaryota; kingdom Metazoa; phylum Chordata; class Aves; order Charadriiformes; family Turnicidae; genus Turnix; species Turnix velox. Next base: position 132,347 of record VZTY01005112.1, on the reverse strand, counting down.
AATGTGAAGACCTTGCTTGGCTTTGGACAACATATCTATCAGGTGGAGCTTTCAAAGCAATGAAGGAGATGTCTAAAGTCTATCTTGTGGATGAGGGAACAAATCTTGCAGGCAGGACCCGCCACAAGGCAGAACAGCATCATTATGTATATATTCTGTGAATCAATGCCTTTTAGCTGAGCAAGTGGGACTTGAATTTTTTCCAGCCCATAGTCTCATGATTTTACAAAGTAGCAAGTATTGACTTTTAAAAAGGCCAAGATAATTTTATGACTATCAGGAATATCTCAGGCTGTGCAAATCCAGATAATAGCATGGACGGGGAAAAGAAATCAAATCAGTTGATATATATCAGGCCTTAATTACTAACTGACAAGAACCAGGGAGGGGGGTTTTCATTCCAGAAGCAGCATTCCAGACACAGCTTCAGGAGCCAAGAGCACATTTGTCCTTCATGTGCTGGGGTTGGAGATGGAGACCTATACCCAAGGTGGAAGCATGAATGCCCCAGGACCCTGCCCTGACTGACCTGCCATCTGTCCTCTGCCACTGAGCCTACATTCCTCTTTACTGCTATACTGGTTGCATGAGTTGAGCCCAGTTACATGCTGGATGAAGTGAGGACTCTCTGCCCAAACATTCAAATAAACACGGAAAGTCATCAGTACAAGGTTTGCTTCAGAGGAAAGCAGGGTAAACACATGACATGAATACACACAGGAGACAGCTTTTCCGTGGCCAACTCAGAAAAAAAAAAAGAAACTCAGAAAACAAAAATCTGCCAATTAATAGAGTTGAGAGGCTAAAGAATCAAACAGAGCCAAAATGTATGAGATCAATTTTTCTTTCTGGATGAGTGAGATCCCCCCTCCCTGTGGGGATACAGCTGGCAGACAAGTGTCTTCTCCCCATCCATCCCTGAGGAGGGTCAGTCAAAAAATGAGCCCTTGTCATAGGGAAGACAACAAGTTAGAAAACTGTATTTTTTCTCTCAATTCCAGTGCCTTTCTCTGGAGAGCCAGCACCAAGCAATATTCAGCACTTGCGCTGCTGCAAAAATCTCATCTCATCTTACTCCCACTTTGGCCCTTCATGAGAGGGCAAGGTTTTAGGAGAAGCAGGGAAGGCAAGGGGAGGGTGAAATCTTAGCCCCTCTGGGACCAGGCTGAGACCCCCAAGGCTCAAAAGAAGCCATGGTATCCTCCCGCATCTAATCCCTCAAGTGAGGAGATCCATACATTTGCTCCTCCCTGCCATTACCCATCTTTCCAGTGAGACCCAGTCTCAATCACCATCAGTTTGCACTGCAGATGAATAGATAAGGAGGGATGGAAGGAAATGTATTCCCATTGTTCCAGTGCAGTTTAATCTGACTAAAAGCCACAACCACCAAGGCAGCAGCAGACAGATGTTCACAATAACCCCAATCCACCAGCTCAGCAGCACCCACTCCCACAAACACTTTATTTGCTCCATATTAAACAATTACACTCTACTGCTTGTACCACATAGAGCATTAAAGCAGCTTCCTGGATCTTGGGCATGAGTGACAGATAAGATGGCTTGGGAGTCTGCTTAGAGGAGCACTAGAGTTGGCAGGTCCCATGGGTCACCCCCCAAAGCCTGGCACATAGGATAGCAGTATTTGGGGTTGGTTAGGAAATGCAGAAAGAAAACACTACACACCCTGATAAAGAGCATTACAGACCACTTGACAAGATGGTATAAAATTAGAACAGAGGAGGTTTAAATTAGAAAGAAATTATTCACTGTGAGTGTGGTGAGACACTGGAACAAGTCACCCAGAGAGGTGTTGGAGGCACCATCTCATGGCAGCCACTGTAGGTTTGCTTTGGGACAGCTGTCTGCTAAAGTGGACTGAATAGAAAATTGAGTTTCCAATGGTCACTGCTACACAGCAAAATTATTAGGTTAAAGCAAGCAAGAAAACTTTAGCCAAAATACTGTAAGCAGAGTAAATTCCAGAGGTACTTGAACTGGGCAACAAGAATAATTTCAGCAAGCTATTGTGGCTTTCCTCTGCTGCTTCCACAGCCCGATCAAGCAGTGCTGGAGCTGGGGATATTCCAGCAGCTCCCAGCCATCCTGAGACCAGGATCATGGGGAGAGCAGAGGCAAGGATGAAATTCTCTGCTGCTTGGTCAGAAGAAGCCAGAGGAAAGAAGGGGAGCAGTGGGGGACAGGAGCCTCCCCTGCAGCCCCAACACATACGTGCATTTTGATATTATGTAACGGTCAATTTTACAGCATGGTTCATTTTGAGATGGATCTTGCAAGGTGACCTTTAAACTTGGAAAGGTTAAAGCAGCTTTAATTATTCTTGCTGAACTTGGAGGGCAGAGAAATTACATCTTTCCTCTTGCTGAAGGTACTGTGAACTGGAAGCGCTGCCCCACATGGGGTCTTAAGGGTGCTACAGGGGTTTCAGGCTTCAAGGAAAAACAAAAAGTTTGCAGATTATTATTAGTCCCATGCTTACTACAGCCTAAGCCCCAGCAGGGAGTGACAAGATAAGGGTAAAAACCACACCTTTTAATAAAAGCTGCCTGAGTACAGTGCTATTTAAGCTCATTTTGTGGCTTTCTTGAGCAGAAGCCCCCAGGACACCCCTAGGAAACCAAAGCAGGTCCCTGGGTCTCTCTACTAAAGCAAGATGCTGTGGGGCCATGAGACCACAGCCACCACCAATTACAGGTCACTCTCCCCATAGTACCAGGACATTGCATTTTCCATTACAGACAGAGGAAGCTCCAGGACAATGTTTAAGGAGGTTTTGGTTTAGCTTGACTCAGCAGTCACCTTCATCTCTGGCCATCAGTGCAGCCTGCACAATGTGCCTGTAGGGAGAGCTGCTTATCCTAAGGGAAGCATTCCCAGTCTGGCACATTGCAGCACTGTGCCATCTTCACACTGCACCAAGAGATGATTAGTCAATAGAGAAGGAGCAGATACTTCTTGCTTCTCATAAGAGGATGGATGAAACTTTCTGCCTTGTCACTTACATCCCACTCTGCGAGCCTGGAGATGAGGGGAGAAGTTGGGACCACTGTCCATGAAGGGCAGGCAGATCTGCAGCATCTTTAGCAAGAGCAGGAGGCAAACCCAGGAGATCCTTTGGGGTTTGATTACTCAGCCTAATAAGGGAGTTGAGATGCTTAAGTAGATATATAAAGAACATAGTAATGCATCATTTTAATTATGCATATAATGGCTTGATCTTTTTGTTACCTTATGTCATTATTGAAAAATATTTGTTTTACATATACATCTTAATTCTCAAATCCAATCACCAACAAAACTCTTTATAAATAATTGAATATGCATCAAGGAACCAGCTCCTCCAAAAGCAGCAATGCTGGTATGAGGGTACTGGCAGCTCTCTCAGCATATGACAATTCAATGTACCAGAGCACCCAGAAGATCTGTAACTCCTCCAAGCCATACATGCTTGCTGGGGACACTGTTTGAAAAGAGCATTTCTTGGTGATCTTCAAGGTACCAGAGAGGTCTTTGGCATGTAGCAAGGCCTGCCAGGGATTTTGAATACCAGCTTGAGAGCTGCACACAGAGAAAAAGAAGAAACCTTCACCTGCACAGTGTGCTCTACTCTGGAGTCTCATAGACAATTGCACAGATTAGGCTGAGCAAGAACATTGCCCTATTGATGTCTTTCATCACCATTACACCATGTTTAGGATGAAGAATGGTCACTACAGTACATCAAACCACACAGAGCTATGCAGGTCTCAAGCACTGACTGCAGCTACTGAGCAGCAGCATCGCTGCAGAACAAACCCACCATAGAAAAAGAAAGACCTTTGCTTCCCAGCTGTCCTAAGAGTGAAGAGCACGAGTCCATAATCACTGTTGCTTAATAAATGCATTTCTCTAATGTTTGTCAGTTTTTCTAATCACACAAGATACACAGCACAACACTTTAGTTTTTCATGTACCTGCCTCCCTTTTCTCTTCCAATAAAGTTAAACGAAAGACAAATCCACCCACGCGATTTCTAACCCCGTGGAACTATAAAGACTTTCACCATACAGCCAGGCTTTTACTTTACATTACTTCACTGCATTCATTCCCCCAGTGAAGTCATATTAAAAATACATAGGTCAAATAAGCAATAGCTGGAAATGGAAGCACATTCTTCTCTTCCTACTGTCCTGATATGGCAATCACTACTGTCTAACACCCAATGAGGTCAATGGGAAATCAACAAGTGCTTAAGTATTAGGCATGTGAATAAATTAATTTTTATTGAAGAGAGAGTACCTGTGTGTGTATTTTACTGGTTGCTTGATCAGTGCCCTTAAAGTATCAAGCTGGATCAGGCTGGTTGCCCTCACTGAGTACCTTCTGCTTCTCTGTGACTGAGGCCATCCCACCTTAACCACATTACTCTTGGCTGACTCTAGAAGGCAGAGATTGAGAGGGGTCCCTTTGTCCCTGGCTACACCAGGCCTTCCCAAAGGGGCACCTGGGCTTCACCTGAGAGAAGTGGAGATGTAATAGTAACCACTAAGGAGAGAACTCCCTTGGACTGTGAAGGACAAGTGAGTGCAATCACCCACTGTGGGATTATGCTCTGTTACAGTTCTGCCTGTGCTGTGTGGGCAGCACGGACACCACACAAACCTTCTGCTCTACATTATGGTGGGACATTCAGATATAACAGGTAACAGCAGATTTCACCAGTAATAGAAATGGAACCACAGCTGGTGATTTTGGGTTCTGGTGCAAGGACACTGGCAAAGCATTTGCAGCTGGTGGTGTCAAATGAGGTGCAGGCAGCTCTTCATCTGAGTGAAAAGAGCATTTCTTGGTGATCTTGACAGCCTGGGTGGTGAACTGCCTTCAACACCCTCCCACAGACTATCCCACAGCATTTGCTAATGTGGGTAAGGGCCCCCTGAAGGTCCCAGTCCAGCTTCCTGCAGGCAGGATCTGTCCAGAACTATGGCTCATTCCCACTTCCATTTCCAAAATCCGAAGTGCTACCCATTCACCAGCACATCCCTAACCATCCCCACACTTCTATCCCCTTGATGCACTGCTGCAACATGCTGCTGCAGACTGCTTGCTGAAGCCTGACAAGATGGTCAGAGGAAGGTGCTTTGGCCATGTCACACTCTGTTCCTTTCCATGCTTTTATCCAGCGTGGGAGCACTTGGGTCCCCTCAGCAGCAAACAGCCATGCAAATTGGCTTTATATTCACTGGCAGGAGACTTAGAAGGCTGAGAAGGCAGCAAGGAAAATTTGTGCTGGCAAAATCAAAGCAGTGGTAATTAAACAGGAATTTCCCCTGTCCCATAGGGTGGGCAAATGGAGGCAGAGCAGTAATCCAGAGCAGGGACACAAAGTTACATCCTACAGAAGCAGGTGTCTAAATGCAGAAGAGGAAACCCCATCCCATTCCAGAGCATGTATGTTGCATCAATTCCATGGCTGTGGCTGGATCTGGCAGCGGGGTCTGCACCATTCCTGTCTTTGTTCAAAACTAAGAAAATCTTCTGGAAAGAAAGAAAGAAGGGGGAAAAAAACCCAAACAGCTCTTAACAGCTCTTAAAACCCTTCCCAGTGTGACGGACAAAAGCCAATTACCCAAAACAGATGCAAATCGATGGAAAAGGCTCTTGAGTCTTGGGAAAGGTGGTGTCTGGCCTTTTCCAAGCCTGTGCACAGCCCTGATCAATGCTGCCTTGAGACTGGCATCTGCTCTCCACACTTCTATTTATTCCAGTGATGGGTTGCCAACATGCCAAAGTCAAATCTTTGGAATTTCTCACTGAGTATAAGATGCTCAAGGTTCAAAATGAGACCTTGACCCAGTTGGGTCATTTTGCACTAATCATCACCAATTGTTGTGGTGGAAGACTGTAAGAGTTCAAGAGGAGGTGGAAAAAAAAAAAAAAAATTGCTTGTCCTTTCTTGACCTTGGATACAGATGAAAAACAAACGTGACCTTTTTGCTCTTGACATACCCATGCCTTAAAGAGCCCCACAAACATCTATTTCCTCATTTGGTCTCACAAATATTCTTCAAATATACCTTCTCCTTGGCAGTGTGCAGCCCATCCCCAATCTTTAATATTTTAAGAGGCTGTCAAATGGCTATTTGCAAAACCTACATTAGGAGATGGATATAATCTATTTTAAACCTTGGAAAAATGGCCAATCTCAAGTTTTAACATACAGCTGAATTCATCAATTCACATAAATTATCAAATGTGAAATGCAGTCCCCCCTCCTGCTCTCCACCCACATGGGAGCAACTTGGAAAAAGTTTTGCCTCCATCAGACTCCACATATGGGCAGATGGGCAGATGGGCAGAGGCAGACTGGCGATGGTCACCAGCAGTGCTAGGAAAGATGTATCTTCTGTGTGCTGGGTTGCAGCAGCTCTGGATGCTTTACTCCAACCCCAGCAGCTCAGAAGGTGAGAACTGAGCCATGCAGATAAAGTCCTAGGCACATGCTGGCTCTGACCTGGGCATGGAATCATAGAATGGTTCGGGTTGGAAGGGACCTTAAAGATCATCAAGTTGCAACCCCCCCTGCCATAGAAGGGACATCTCCCACTACGTCAGGCTGCTCAGTGCCTTGTCCAGCCTGGCCTTAAACACCTCCAGAGAGGGGGCATCCACAACCTCTCTGGGCAACCTGTTCCAGTTTTTCACCACCCTCACTGTAAAGAATTTCTTTCTTATGCCCAGCCTGAATCTCCCCTCTTTCAATTTACATCCATTATTACTAGTCCTTCCATCACATATGTTAATTAAAAATTCCTGCCCCTGCCTTTCTGTAGCCCCCTTCAGGTACTGAGAAGCTACTATGAGGTCCTGAGCCTTCTCTTCACCAAGCTGAACAACCCCAACTTCTTCAGCCTGTCTCCATAAGGCAGTTGCTCCAGCTCTTTGATCATCTTCATGGCCCTCCTCTGGACCTGCTGCAACAGCTCAATGTCCTTCTTGTGTTGAGGGCTCCAGAACTGGACCAGAAGCTCAGCTTCTCCTGAGCAACAGCAGCAGGTCCTAGCCTTGGCTTATTCCCTGGGTGCAGAGTGATGATGATTTCCCAGTGCCAGCTCTTGCTGCTTTCTCGCTGTCTGTCCTCCTGCCCTGCCATCAGTGCTGGGTGAAAGCTTTCCAGGCTGTGCCCTATCCCAAAAGGTACAGCCCCTGTACCAACCAGGCGCAGCAAGGTGTGGAGCAACAGCTCCTCCAAGCCTCAGGAAGCTGTTTCATGAATTATCTTGTGTTGAGGCAGCATGGAGGCAGCATGGAGGAGACACAGGCAGGAGCAGGAGTGTGGCCCCCTGACAGCATGGAGAAGGCTTGAACAACAGTGGTACCACCTTTGGGTGTTGGACTCATGAAGCAACTTGGAAAAAAGGGTGGAGTTTTCCAGCAATGGCAGAGGAACAACAAAGAGACAGGTTTCCTCTCATGTTCCACTCTCTCCTGGGCTCTTCTAATTGAATCATCTGTATTGGAGGGGAACTTGGAGATCGAGTCCAACCACCGACCACCACTAAACCATGTCCTTGATTGCTTTCCAACACAGTTGGTTTTTTCTGAGGGTACAGGCAGCAGCATCACACCTATGAACAATTTCTCTTAGCTGCCTGCATTCAGATTTTAAACAGGGTGGAGAGGGGAACCTGGCCCTCACAGCCCTGGACAGACAGCATTGCCCAGGTACTGGCTGGCATGCCAAGGCAGGGAAGGCAGGATGCAGCTGGAATGTAAACATGCCAGGGACAAGATAAATGACTCTGGGGGAAATAACGATGACCTCCCTGGCAGTGTCAGGAAACATTTGTCAAGTGGCAGAAGCCATTAGCTGTTTCACCACTCACCTATTGGAAACATCACATTGCTGGGATGGGTGGTTAATGGAGATCTGGCAGGGCTTTTGCTGCCACAGCCAGGGTTGGCTCCCCACTTGGGGTGGCAATGGCCAGGTTTGTCCAGTGTAGGTTTAGCCACTTCTCCAGCCTCTTCTCCCAGCTCTTTCCTTGCCTCACTGATGTGCACAGCAAACCCAACTTTGCCCGGAAAACCTGACTGGCTTCTGGCACCCCTTTTGCAGTAGGCACCAGAGCTCAGTTTTTATATAAAATCTTAAGGTTTCTAAGATTTTTTTTATAAGGTGAAAGACCAGTGCAAGCCTGTCACAGTGGGTGGGAAGCCAAAAACCTGAGCAGGTAAAGGACTTTCTTAAAATCCATGAAAGGCTGATGCAAAGTCCACCAAACTCTACCACCCACCCCTCCAGATGGTTTTTGGGGAGGATTGTGCCGAACTGCATTGGGCACCAGCATCCTCCTGGGAAAGCTGTTTGCCTCCTACAGGCAGCACAGCACGAACAAGCCACCCGTCGCCAGCCTCGTGTTGAAGGAAGGAGAACAGCTCTAGTTTGCATAGTGGCTGAATTCTGTCTTTCAGCAAACCCACCCTGCTGCTGGCTGCCCCTCCACGTGGGCTCTGCCACAGCCTTTGGATTTACTGGGATGAGGGTGTGCTCAGCAAAAACGAGAAAAGAGAAAGTGTCAGGTGAAAGCCCTTTGTCAGCAGGGAGGTGGAGTGGGGAGAGCCAACACCAGGGCCAACACAGATGAATTTATGCCAATACTTCCACAAGAGCATATATTTGGGCACTTAACATAGTCTAATATGTGGCAAACAACATCCCACCATAAGTTAACTCTGGGAGCAATTCTTCTCCAGTGCTGCTGAGACCAGCAGCCCCCCCAGCCCCTGAATTACCAACTCCAACAGTGGGGAGATGGCTCAGCAGTGTGCAGAGCCTGACCAAGTGCTCCCACAACAAGCTTTGGCTCTGCAGCTGCCTTGGAATAAGAGACAAGGAATTAAATGCACCCCTCACCTGTCAATGAAATGTTTGTGTCAAGGGTCCTTTAGGGTAAGGCTTCCTCTCCTCTCTTAGGAAAAATGGTGTATCTGGACCAGCCAGAAAGGCTAAAGCAAGAGATGGAAAATTTAATTCAAGCCCAGGTGTGATCAGGGGATGCTGAGCAAATCAATGAGCAAACTCATGCACAGAGACACCTGGTCAAGGTGAGCTCTACATTTATCATGAATGCTGTAAGATGAAGGGGAGGTGGAGGCAGCTGAGGTTTGGGAGCATCAATCCCAATCCCTTGTTTAACCTTCTCCCCTGGTGGGAGACGGATTCAGGCACCTCAGCAGCACATGGGACACCAGATGTATTACAGCACACACAGCCCTCCCCTCACTCATTTTAAGCCCAATCTCTTCCTCACATATAAAACAGCAACGCTCACCTGAAAACCAAGTGCTCTGTGAAATGAGGCAGTGAAAATGAGCAGGAGGCCAACTCCATAAAAGCCACCACCGTCCCTCTCATCAACGAGGTCACTCATCCGTGGTGCTACCCACGCCCAGGGAAAAAAAAATGTGACCACGTGAAGATGGGACTTTTTTTAGCGGGTCCTGAGCTCTTTCTGCAGTTAAGATGTCAGCACAGTCACACAAATTGAGTCACACAAACCACTTTTTGGAGGTTTGCCTTCCTGGAGGAACTTCTCCCCTGTGAAAGCAGATTTAGGAGGAGGGAGAGCAGAAAGGGCTGGAAAACATACAAGCGAGCAAAACCAGGCAGCGCAGGGCACTGCTGTCAGCAGCCTTGATGGAGTGCTGCTTTCACAGGGCTGCCCTCCTCCCAAACAACATTTTTCTCTATAATGAAGCTGCATGTTAAAAGGCACTATATAAAAAATACTTAGGCATTGTCTGATCATAACACACCTTCCCTTGAACACCAGAGTAATTCTCAGCCTGGCTTTCTGGCTCTTGAAGCCACAGCAGAGAAGGGCATGATTCTACAACGCCTCCCCCAGCACCCCCAAACCCAGCCAGAATCACAACACTCACTCCCCACCTAGAAAGTTTGTACTGCTTTCAGCCATAACTGGTTTTCTTGTCCTGGGTTCTAATGTAATGGAGATCTTGGTGTGCCCAGCCCTTTGCTGGTACACACAGGCAGTGAAACTCAGGGAGGTTGGACACCCAGTGCCTGCCACAGGCACAGAAGAGGGGAAGCACAAGCACAGTACACTGGAACCAAGAGCTGTTGTCAAGTTTCAGATTCAAAACACAAAGAGAACTGCACTAGCACAGGGCCAGACACAGGAAAGGGCTGTTGGAGAAGTGAGCAGCAGGACTGAGCCCACCCCCAGGTGCTGGAGGAGGAATAGGATCATCAGGGGACCCTGAAAGAGTCCTTCAGCCATCACTCCACCAGACCATGGCAGGTTTGGGTCCTCCCCATGCTGCTGAGCTGACCCTGTGGGCAGGGATGTTGCTGGGGAAGCCCTACATGAGTCTTTCAGCCACGGTGCCACTGCCACAGCGTCTCCTTCCATCTCCTCCCACCCCCCACAGGGGCTGGCAGGGCACCAGGGAAATTAAGCAGCCAATTTCAAAAGCTGAGAGAAAAGCAACCATCTGGGCACTAACAGACAGCTCCTTTACAGAACAAAAAGGAATTTTCTAGACAAGCCAGAGAAATGGAACGGTCTGAACAAAAGAAGTGTTAACTCCTCCGATCCATCCAGAGGCTGCCATAAGAAGGAAGCTTTCAAGGAGCACTGAATACCAGGGTAATACCCCATCCTGTCTAATTACAGGCTGAAGCAGGAGATGGGTTGAGGTGGTGGGAAGCAGGAAGGAGCAGGGTGGGCTGGGGGTGATGTTCAAGGTTTTCTGTGACACAAAGCCCCTGGGTGGCCGCTCACAGTGGTGGGAGCAGCCCACTCTGCCTAGGAACCCTGCCTTTGGGATGGGAGTCCCCTAGGAGATTTTATGTGCCCTCATTGTAACTCTCAGGGTATTCCCCTGCAGAAAGTACTCAGTGACAAACAGAAAACTCACATGACTTCCCTAAGTCACAACTCCAAAGTCCAGGATACAAACCTGACACCCTTGCCCTCGCCTTCCACATCTGCCACCAGCTACAGGCATAGAATAGAATCATAGAATAGTTGGGGTTGGAAGAGACCCTAAAGATCATTGAGTTCCAACCCCCCTGCCATAGGCAGGGACACCTCCCACTACATCAGGCTGCCCAGTGCCTTGTCCAGCCTGGCCTTAAACACTTCCAGAGAGGGGGCATCCACAACCTCTCTGGGCACCTCCTTTCTGCCCTTCCTCATAGGAAAACCATCACCCTCACCACTGAGTTTTCAAGCACTTTCTCACCCTGCAGTTTTGTGCTCTGACACATTTCTTAGTCTTGAGATTAGAACAAGAGTTCTGCATGCTCATGGGCAGCACTGCCCCTCCACCTGGGGCTGGAGAGCAGGTCACTTTTGAAGCTCTTCCAGGCTTCTGAGCTACTATGTTAATGCAGCTTGTTTCCCATCAGTTGAGGGCAGAGGGCCAGGGACGTGATTTATTTTCCATGTTTATTTATATCATGAAAGTCCTTAAAGGATTTATTTGCAGCTGCTTCGGTCACTGCTCTTGCTGAAGTCACCTTCCACCCCACTGCCTGCCAGCAAGCCAGGCCTGGGGAGACTGTAGTCCACCAGCTTCCTTCAGCTGTTCTCATGCCCTGGAAACAACTAATTTACTTAATTCTTCTTAATGAGAACCAGAATCACCCTTTTTTCAGCCAATAAGGTCCCATGCCCCTTGACAGTATGGTCCATGAGGAAGCAGCAGCAAACCCTCAGTATAACACCCGCATGGCCTCAGAGAAGGGCTGGTTTTGGTCACCTCTCTTATGGATGGCAATTAATCATATTGAATCAGGACTCTGATGATAAAACCACAGCAAAAAGCAATGCTTGTGGCACCCCTAGGAACCAACTCCTCCTCCAGGATGATACAGATGGAGATCTGCAAGGACTTGAAAAGTGGAGGTATCTGGATGAGCTCAACAAAGGAATTTTTCCTGCCCTTTCTGCTCTCATTGGAGAAGCCAACCATGCACGTAGTTTACTTTTCTGACCTCTGCCTTTACTATTACTCTTTCTCCAGATCCAGTCATTGGCAGGTGGTCACTTTTTTTTTTTGCTATAAAAAATAAAAATTTAATTTGCAAATAGGCAACCTCCTATATGCACCAGCCCTAGTTCATCAGCCACAGATGATAGCCAGACCCTGCACCCTTCCCCATTTGGTCCCAGCCTGTGACTGCCTTGCTCCCAGCTGCTCCCCAGCAACTTCCAGCTCTTTGATGTATCCCAAGGTGATGTGCTGGGAGATGGCTGCCAATTAGTTTTCTCTTTGGGGTTCAAGGCTACCCTGGCAGGAAAGAACATGCCATATTGATTTCTTCCGTTGTCCTTGTAACCATCCAGGCAAAGAAACATTTGTTATGTAGTGACAGATCCCTGTGGAGGCCTCTCAGGCATCCTACCCCCAGAGCTGGTAATTTTGCCAGAAACTCTGCTTTAAAGGCTTTTGCAATGTTAATTAAATTTCTGCAGCTGTACGTCTTGGCTCTGAAGAAGAGCCAACTCTCTGAGCATGTGAGGAAAGGCTCAGTTCCTTGTCCCTGTTTAAACCTGGCTCCGAACATGTCTGGTTTCCCTATGCACAATGTCCAAAATATGATATTTGCCCTCACCAAAAGGAAATGAATTCAGGACTGTCAGAGTTCAGACACTGTGTGAGTCTAGAAATCCTATAGGCTGATAAGATGACCCC
>VZTY01005112.1:108072-119577 GCA_013400935.1 Turnix velox | reverse complement strand
AAAAAAAAAAAAAAAGAGATGTCCTTGCCCGGAGAACCAATTCCTCTAAGAAGACAAGCAAAAATGATTGTTTGTGATGGCACAGACAGGCATGATGCAAGAGGGACAGTGAGTCAGCCCAAGGACTCTGGATTCATTTGATAGAAATCTCCTGCAACTCTGGCTCTCTTTCACCTCCTTTCTCCTTGGACAGGCACTGAGGACCTTGGCCAGCCTGGCTGGGCTTTTGGAGACATGGCTTTCCAGGAAAGCATGGAGCAAAGAGGAGGTGCCAAGAGCCTGAGAAAAGCAGGAGGAGGTGAATTTGTTTGAATTTCTTTAGAATTTTAAAACAGAGGCTGTTTCCTCAGGAAGAGGCTATTAATCATAGAATAGTTTGGGTTGGAAGGGACCTTAAAGATCATCAAGTTCCAACCCCCCTGCCATAGGCAAGGACACCTCCCACTACATCAGGCTGCTCAGTGCCTTGTCCAGCCTGGCCTTAAACACCTCCAGAGAGGGGGCATCCACAACCTCTCTGGGCAACCTCCCATCACATATCTTGTTAAAAAGTCCTACCCCTGCCTTTTTGTAGGCCCTTTCAGGTATTGATAAGCTACTAATAAGTGAGATAAGCTACTAATATGTGAGAGAGAAGGGAAATGCAGAGAAGGTAAGGAGAAATTTAACTCAGGGAAGCTGTGGGACTGGAGCTTCCTGCACAGCAGAGCTGGATCCCTTACCTGAGCTGTTCCTGTGGCAGAGGTGGTAGATGGCCATTTGTCTCACCGGGATCTCACGGGGCTGGGAAACCAGAACAGAGCATGGAAAATGGGATGATGGTATTGGGCTGGTATATCTTACCAACACAGCACAATTGCTGCCAGCTATTACAAAGGGAGGCAGTCAGCAGGGCCAGAAGATGCTTGACATCAGCAAGTTTGCTTATGTGGCTGGAGCTGTCCGAGTGTAATGAAAGGGTTGTGCTCAGCTGAAAAAGCAAGAGCCAGCATGTTGGCACTCCAGTCCTCTGGGCACATTCAACCACTGACATTGTCAGGAGATGATGGCCAAAGCCACATCATGCCTTCCTGAGGAGAGCAGCAGAGCCATCACAGACAGGAGACAGTGAGTCTGTGCCTGTGCTGTGGTTTCAGGACATACCTGGTTGTTCAGCCTTAGAGAAGACTCCAGGGAAACCTTAGAGTCCCTTTTAGTCCCTGAAGAGGGAAAAATCAGGGCAAACTTCTTAGCAGTACCTGTTGTGATAGGATAAGGGGTAATGGTTTTAAACTAAAGAGAGTTGTTTTACTCTAGCTATAAGGAAGACATTTTTTTATGATGAGGGTGGTAAGGCACTGTCTCAGATTGCCTGGAGAGGTGGTAGATAGCTGGAAACAATCAAGGTGATGTTGGGTGGTTTCTCTGAGCAACCTGATCTAGTTGAAGATGCATCCCCTTATTGCAGAGGGGTTGAACAAGATGGCCTTTGAAGGTCCCTTCTAACCCAAACTATTCTATGATACTATGACTTCAAGAAGGAAGTCAGAGTTTGTGCAACTATTGATAAAGGTATTTGCTGTGAGGTAAAAGGAAATTACTGCGGAATAAGAGCCAGGCATCAGAGAATACATTTCGCAAATGTTATCCAACTAAAGCATGGACTGCTGTCACCACCCCGGGATTATGTAAATTGGAAGAGGGGAGATTACCTTACGGTGAAGGTAGTGAAACACTGGAACATGTTGCCCAGAGAGGTTGTGGATGTCCCCTCTCTGGAGGTGTTTAAGGCCAGGCTGGACAAGGCACTGAGCAGCCTGGTCTACTGCAAGGTGTCCCTGCCTATGGCAGGGGGAATGGAACTAGAAGATCTTTAAGGTCCCTTCCATCCCAAACTATTCTATGATTCCATGTGACCAAGGGGCACCAAGGGGCAGTATTTGAACAGTGAAAGCCCCTGCCTCCATACTAAGTTAATACCATTCCCCTCACCCTCTATTAATATCAGCAATAAAAATAAAAGCACTCAGGCAGAAGGCTGGAGGGTTGGGCACACTGTGGACCCAAGAGGAGAGCCCAGCACACTACCAAGCTCCCACTCAACCAGCCCAGAACCGACATATTTTCTCAGATATTTTCCCAGTTTCCACAAGAGGGCACCGACAGAACACCAACGGGGATGCCTGGGTCCTTTCCCACTACCCGCTCAGGAACAGAAGGGAAGCGGTTGTTGTCCATATCCCAGGAGCTTACCCATATCCCTGAACAGCTTGTGAGTGGACAGATCTCAGTTCTGGGGTCTTGATTCCCCCAGGATTCGCTATCCTAGAAAGGTTTTTGCTCAAAAAAGCAATTTTCTGGACCAGTTCTGCTAACACAGAGGGGCTGCAGGGAGGGGAGAGGGCTTTCCCCCATGGGTGTAGAGAGAGACACCCACCATGACCTATCTCCTCCAACCTCTGTGCCCCTGGGTTAAACCCATTCAGGGAGCAGGAATCCTCACAAACTGCTCCTCTAGGGAAATGACCTTATCCCTAGGGAATTGCTGGGATCATGGCAAACCCTGATCCAAGGAAAGATCAAGCTAGAAGAGAATAGGGACAGTGTAACCCTAGGTAGCAGAAACACGAATGAAAAGAGCCAGCCCAGCTCTGCAGAGCAGACCCACACCTACTCCAACCCAGTGGTTGTCCAGCAGAACCACACTTGTCCAGAAGGCAGAAATCACTCCAGAGCATCACAGGCTGGCCCAGGTCCCACAGGTCCAGGTCCAACATCTCTGGCTCCCAGCAGCATCACAAGCAGCAACAGGACCCAGAGCTGCTTGGACCCTGCTGAGATGCAGTCTGACCACACACACGAGTTGCCACTGGTACCACACAGCAGCATTCATATTCACACCATGACTCTAAGCAAACACATGAAGTGCTGCTTCTTCCACTGCGTGACAGTCTGTTCTGCTGCAGTTTGATGGGGAATGAAGCAGCTCTTAAGAGGAAAAATACATAATGCTGCCACGCACCGATGCAGTAACTGCTTCTCACATGAAGCCCTAGGACCTGCAGCAATGGTCAAAGGAGGGAATCCCACAAAAGCCACCCAACTGCAGTCTGGACCGGATACCTTTCAAGAAGGGAAACCTGTGACTATTAGAGACGTGGCGTTCAGGTTACCTTTCAATGATCAACATGGTTGCTCAGCCAACAACTACATCTCATGCCCCAGAGCCTGGCAGATCAAGCACTTGGGGTTTAGGCAGAGAAAGAGAATTTTATTATCCTCTCCAGTGAGTCTTTTAATCCCAGTGAGCTTGTAGAATACTACTCCAGTTCCTGTTGCCTCATTCATTGCCCATATAGGACCCTGGAGCATGACAGCTGATTTTCTCTAGGTCATCATCTTGATCTTGCTGGATGCTAAGTGAGTGTGTACCAATGCATGAGGTGTATTAGAAATGCCAGACCAGCAGTAGATTGTCTGACTGTGCTGTCATTCTGTCATGAGATATGACACGCATCCAGCCCAGGAGGAAGAACTGGATTGTTGTGCACTTCGGTGTTGGCTGAGGCCATGCAAGATGATTCCTTATTGTGGAGTCTCATTGATCAGTCCTGGAGTCCTGCAGCATAAACAAAATGTCGCAAAAGTCCCAAACCACCCTTTAGCTGTGCCTTCCGGACAAACCACTTTGCCACTCCACCAGTGTGTCTAAAAGGGATTTCCCTTTGTGAACCCAATTACCTCTGGCTTTTGAACAAAAATGCATCTCTGACATGAAGGATGCAAAGGGAGAGACAGTACAGCCTGGTACAGAGCAACAGGAAATTTGCCAAACAGCAACAAAATGGAGTCCAAACAAGAAAAAAAAAAGCTAATTTGATGCAGAGAATTTGTCATAGGACAAAAGATGCTCCATCACTGCATCACTGACTGCCCTTCTGCTGCTGGAGGGACATTATCAGCACAAAGAAGGAACAGCAACAACTAATTAAATCCAAGTAACATGGTGGGAAGAAGCCTACAGGCTGGTGGGAGCTCCCTGTGCTCCCCAACACATGCCTTGTCAAAAGCTTAGCCTGGGCTAAGCACCAACCAGGACATAACTAATGTTGAGAGGATGTACTATCTCTGGGGAAGATCACACAGGATGGGCTCAAGAAAAACAGGAGAGGCCTCACTGTTTCTCTCTTGCTCAGTGATAAATGAGACTTGACACCCTTTCCCAAAAGCTGAATCCATCAGCTCCAGTCCTTACAAGTAATTAGATCTGCAGCCGTGGTCGGATTATCTTTAGCAGTTATGGTATCTTTTTGGTCCCTGTGCTTTTCTTGAGGTCCTACAACCAAACTTTCCAGAAGCTACAGGCAGACAAAAGGAGCATTTTCTCATGTTACATGCTGCAGACAAGACGTCTCACGAATTTTTGATAATATGATTATGTAGGTAGTGGTCCAGCAGCTCAGGGCATCAGGTCACAGCTTTGACTACAATACAACGGGAAAATCCATCTCCTGAGAGAGCTACTAAGCTACAATGTCAGCAGTAGTGTTCCTGCATCTGAAAACTGAAAAACCCAAACCTTCATGAAGGGTTGACTGATACGTAGACGGTCTGACAAGAAGCAACATCGCTTCTAACAGTATTTTGGCAAGTCTATGGTGGCAAATCAAGTGAATGCTTCCTCAAATGAGTGCTTCAAGGCTTTTCTCTCAAAAGGGATTCCATGAGAACTCTTTCCTCACACACTGATCTTTCTTATTGGTTTATACCATTCAAGTCCCCTTCAGGGGTCAACTGTTTACTTGATCCCAACATCACTCTCACTCAGATCTGCTTCCTCAGCCTCAAGAAAGCCTTGGACAGTGAGATCTCCAGTATGGCAACAGTCCATGAAGTTTCTTTTGGATCTCTTGGTAGTGTCCCATATCCAGCAAAGAGCATTTGGTGAGATGTAGGAAAATCCAGAGGAGGGTGGTTCAGTATGGAGACCCTGGAGAAGCTATATGGGATTCAAAGCTTCCACCACATGTAGGATAGACAATCTCTGCAAGTGGAGACAGACCTGTGGATGAAGAAGTCCAGACTTCATATCTCCCACTGGCATTTTGGATGGGGGAACCTTTTGTCCATATGAAGGCTGTGAGAAGCGGGTAGTGAAGGACTGAAATTGCAGGGTGTCTGGGATGTGGAGTGAGCTGGACCACAGGAGGTGCCAGCTGGGATTTGTTAAATAACAAGCTGATATTATCCAAACATGTCCATCACCTTCAATCGAGGACCCTGTGATGCAGGTAGAATTGCTTTCGTTCACCCAAAAGATCCATATTGTCAGGATGAAATAACACGTTGGCTGGTGTGAAGGTTGTTGCCTGACCACCTACAGCCAAGAGGCAGAAACACCCTCTTGAAAAAATAAAAAAGAAATAGTCAACATATTAATGCTTCCCAAATCACTGTATTTGGACTGTTCCCATCAGGAGGTCCAGATCATCTCCAGATTTCTTGGAAGAACGACTTTCTGTGCACATGGCTTATCCTGTTGCAGGAAATTCCTCAGATGTAATTGGGTTCTTTTCTATTAAGCCATCAAGTCTAATCAAGCTGACAGAGTCCCATATGAAGTCTACACTTCTCAGTGAATGTTGTCATTTACTCCACATCAGCCATAACAGGACTTCCCTCTGTACAAACCTCTTGTCAAGGCAGGTTTCTCATTACTCTTATCTAAAACTCTCTGGTCCTTCTGCCACTTCTTCCCCTCCGCCCCTGCACATCTGCTTTGTTTTGTGACGGATTTGACTTTGCATGGCTTGGTGTGGGTTTTTTTTAATATAACATCAAATCTCTTAATTCTCTGACCCAGAAATCAGAGACAATCCTCATAAAAATCTGGGACAAAGAAGACACAGGCAGCTGCACAGGCGCAGCAGCAAGAGCTCCCAAAACTTTAAAGTGATTTTGATTAAAGAAAGCCTTTTGAGAACTGCTGCTGTCAGACCTTGGGGTTTTTTGAAAGCAAATCCTTGACTTCCAGGTGCAGCCTACTCTGAATAAGGCTCTTTAAAGAGTGATGGCACAGTGGCCCAGGTTTACCATCAGCTGGTGGTTGGCAACTGAGATGTGAGGGCTTTTCTCTCCCATGCTGTCACCTCTGTGAGGCCATCTAAGACCCAACACCCACGCTGGGTACATGCCTGCTCCCACAGCATCCAGAAATAAAGGTTCCCTTGGCGGCAGCAGCATGACCTTTCCTGGAGCAGCACAGCCCGTTCCTGCAGTGCTTTTGCCAATGAGTAAATAATGAGAAATTAGTGCATGGCCCCAGTGATGAGTCAGATCTGCCGCGACCACTAATGAACCCACAGGGGCCAAACGGGGTATTGGAGACATCTAAACCCCCAGTTCTCATGACAACATGGCCTCTGTCGCCCCTGCATTCTTGGTAGGGTTGATGTGCATGGTCCCACTGGTTAGTCACACCCAAACACCAGCCCAGAAGAGCCCCACTGATGCCAGGGAATGAGAATGTGCTACTTTTCACATCACCTCCTTGCAAGCTTAATTTAGCAAGGGACAACAATGAAACAGGCTGAGGAAGGTGAGCGCAGGCAGGCGACAGCCTGTGTGAGAGTCACAGAAGTTCTTAGGGGAGAGCACAGAGGTACAACCCTAATGCACACTGCCACCAGCAACGGTGAGGACACCCTTCTTCCCCTCTCACTGCTTTGGTACAGCACCCAAGGATGAAGGAGGGCAAGGTGAGAGCTCATCCACTCCAACCCCAGCACCAACCCATGTGGAATTACCCAGTCACAACAGGGATTTCACTCACTGCTCCAAACCCTTTGTGAAGACAGAGTCTTATTAAAGAGGGTAATCTAGCTTAATTACCTTTGGTAATTCACACGGATGGGCCCACAAAGTCAGCCAAGCACAAAGGAAATTCCATTATTGTATCTGGTGTTCTGGTGGGCTCAAATCTGAAAGGGAAATAGCAGCGCAGCCCAGACAGGGCTTTAATACCAGATTAAATTCTTTTACAGGAACCTGTCCATTTTAAAGCTGCCAGCCAGCCAGTTAAGCCAATTTAGTTCGCATTGCAGTNATGGCCTCTGTCGCCCCTGCATTCTTGGTAGGGTTGATGTGCATGGTCCCACTGGTTAGTCACACCCAAACACCAGCCCAGAAGAGCCCCACTGATGCCAGGGAATGAGAATGTGCTACTTTTCACATCACCTCCTTGCAAGCTTAATTTAGCAAGGGACAACAATGAAACAGGCTGAGGAAGGTGAGCGCAGGCAGGCGACAGCCTGTGTGAGAGTCACAGAAGTTCTTAGGGGAGAGCACAGAGGTACAACCCTAATGCACACTGCCACCAGCAACGGTGAGGACACCCTTCTTCCCCTCTCACTGCTTTGGTACAGCACCCAAGGATGAAGGAGGGCAAGGTGAGAGCTCATCCACTCCAACCCCAGCACCAACCCATGTGGAATTACCCAGTCACAACAGGGATTTCACTCACTGCTCCAAACCCTTTGTGAAGACAGAGTCTTATTAAAGAGGGTAATCTAGCTTAATTACCTTTGGTAATTCACACGGATGGGCCCACAAAGTCAGCCAAGCACAAAGGAAATTCCATTATTGTATCTGGTGTTCTGGTGGGCTCAAATCTGAAAGGGAAATAGCAGCGCAGCCCAGACAGGGCTTTAATACCAGATTAAATTCTTTTACAGGAACCTGTCCATTTTAAAGCTGCCAGCCAGCCAGTTAAGCCAATTTAGTTCGCATTGCAGTTTGGCTTCAAAAGGCACCTTAAAATGTAACAAGCAGCACTTTTAAAAAAAAAAATATATGGTGGTTTAACTTTCTTGGAGGGAATTAATGGATGTAGAGACAGTCACTGCTCCATTCGGGAAGGGAATGGCAGAGGAGCCAAGCACCACAGAAGGTTATGAGTCTGGTAGTTTCTCTTGCTGGAGGGAACAGCCTATTTCCATACAAGGTTTACACTTAAGAGGGCTAATTATGCCTAGTTTTCAACTAGGAGGTAACCCTATGGCTC
This sequence comes from Turnix velox, assembly GCA_013400935.1. NCBI lineage: Eukaryota > Metazoa > Chordata > Aves > Charadriiformes > Turnicidae > Turnix > Turnix velox. The sequence continues at coordinate 111,536 of VZTY01005112.1, read as the reverse complement.
AGGGACATTGTGCCCAGCCCCAGGTGCTTAAATTCAACAATTTAAGAGAGTTCTGGCTGATCCCAGGGGAGCCAGGGCCATGACTGGACTAAGACAAGCAGTAGTATGTGGAGGGCAGCCGGATGCTCCCACTCTCTTGTAGGCAGGGAGAGACCCCACAGACAGCAAGCAGGAGCCCATTCCCCAGGCATGGGATGGCTTCTGCTCTGAAATTCAGCATCTGGGAGATACAGGGCATAGATTTGTAGGAATCCTGCCCCTGTGCTCCTCAGGTCCACCCCAGAGGGCTCTGTGCCACCCTGGCTTTTCCAACGAGCATATTCTTGTCATTCAAATGAGCTGCTGGGGTGCCTCAGCAGATGAGGATGAGGGTCTGCGGTCCCCATGAATGCAAATGCCTCCATCGCCTGAGAGCAATACAAATGGGCTTTGTGAGTGGGAGGCTGAGTGAGGCATCAATCCTAAAAAAGCCCAACAAGCCCCAGCTGAAGCAATGCCTGGAGGGCAAACACAGGCCCTCCCATCACCACTGACCCCTGACCCTGACCACTGACTCAAGGGAAACCAGCTCAAACTAGTCTTTTTGACACCCACACACTATCAACCAAACTAAAGCTGGGCCTCTTGGCCACTGACACCAGAACCCAAGTCCACAAGGGATAACCACAGCAATGGGATTACCAGCACCCCATCACCAACTCACATCCTGCAGCCCTAGTGCCAAGTCAAAAATGTCACCCTCGAGGCCAAGCTTGCTCACTGTTCTGGTTTGAGTCACACAGGATTAATTTTTCTTTCATTAATTTTTCCTTTCAGTAAGATCTTTTTTCATGATAGGGAAAAAAGCACCTTACTTTGTAACCAGGTCAAGGATGCAAGCATCAAGGTGTTTTTGAGCTTGCCAGGCGCAGGGAAGAGGAAAGCAGACTTGGGCACTTGACCCAAGAGGTCAACAGGATTACTTCACATCATTAACATCTCATTCAAGGTGAGTTAAAAAGTTTCCTGTAGAATTTTCTCATCTACGATGGCTGTGATCCTGAGAATTTCTTGCCCTGGTCCTGGAGCCCTGAGTCCCTCCCTTCCTCTGAAACAATGTTTGCTGCCTGCTGCAGGGAGTGCACAGATTCCTACAGACTGAGAATAACCCTTGTATATTCTATATCAGTACAGAGATCTTCAATATTATGAACATTAATTACTTAGGATTATTTTATTAAATGTGTCTATTTTTCAACTCTGTGTTTTCCTAGATTTTCTTCAACTTCCCGGGTGACAGAATCATTGTCTAAGTAACAGTAAGGTGCTGCAGGTTCTTCAAACCCTCACATTCAAGCCTTTACCCAGTGCCCCATGGCCCACCATGCAGCTGCCTGCAGCACCTGCCTGTTCAACAGCCAGCACTGTCACAAACCAGCAGGTCTCCAGGTCAGCACCTTGTGTATGGACTCCATCACACTGGCTCTTCTGGAGAGTAAAATATGAAGGTAAACCCCCTCTTCAGAACTGTTTCAGAACCCAGTAGAAGTGAGAGAGCTCTGATTACTCGGTTACTATTAAGGTGTAAGACGGTTTTGTTGCTGGCACCCCTGAGATCCTCAAGGCCAACAGCCATAAAAACAGCGATTAGTGAGCACTGGGGTGAGGAAGTGCTGGGAGGGAGTCCTGGGGGGGGGGCTACAGTAAAGACAGCAGTGCAAAATGCAAAACAATAAATATCAAAAGCAGTGTACCAAAATTCAAGGCAAACACTCAAGTCAAGTTCTGTCTCATCTGCTATTTTATTCTCTCTTTGTAGAGCAGCTAATGGAGAGCAATAAAAACATTAATAACCAAGCTAGATTTATAAACTGGGCAGGATATTCCACCAGTGATGAAATCTGGAGAATAATTTGATATTATATTGCTTTGGGCAGCACTCTAACAAGAGCTGCCTCTGAATTATAACCCTCTCCCATTTTGCTGAACTTTAATTTGGCCCAGCATCACTGTTTCATTTGAAACAAACTGATAGCAGGATGGGAGCAGTGGATGCAGCTCAGCACAGTTCTGCAGGGCACCAGAAGCCTCTGGGCTGCCAGGGGGGGATTTGGGGCCTAAAAGCTCTGTTGACATCATGCTCCAGTTACTGCAGAGAGTTGTCAGGTATAATTTTCAAAGGTTAGAGGCACTTTTTATTGCCATGGTTTCATACTTCCAAGTTTTCAAACATTTGGTTGAAATGCATCACAGATCTTTAGTTTCTTACTCGCTTTCTAAAGTGGATGTCAAATAATTCCTCTTAGAGCTCTCTCTTCCTACGCTAGTATTTTCCTGACAAACACCTCTGAAAATACCTGGCATTTTCTGCTCCCTGCTGCTCATTGAGGAGGACAAGCACAAACTTACCTTTGCCACCCCAGCAGCGCTGCCTCCAGCCAGAGGGATGCATGCACTGTAGCAAGAAATCACCAAGACACCCATCTGACATCATCCCTGCCCTCCCCAGCCTAAATAGCCTTGATGCCGGGCACCAAGATCCCCTTCTCCTTTAATTTCTGCCCAGTTATCACCACCCCCAGCACCATTAGCTTTGTGAGATTGACAGCCCTTGGTCGCAGCTTCAAGCAACAGCTCAGTCCAGGGGAGAAAAAAACTAAAAAGGCACCTTAAATGGCTGAAAGCCGTCGGCGATATCTAATAAGCTCCCCCGAGCATTAACATTTAACCCCTGAAAGCTGAGTGCAGCACACGCGGTAGCAAGGGCAAAAGCAGGCCAGAGATGAAGTTTGAGGCAAATCGATCGGGGCAGAATACACCAATTCACCTGCTGTTTGCATGAAATATTCATTCCAGCTTAAATGCTCGGTTATAGAGGAAAGCAAATGCACCGCAACACTGCAGATGTGCCTTTATTTTTCCCATATTTTCTATCCTGCTGTGAAATAACGGGGAAGGACGGGCTTTGTCCTTTCCCGGCAGGTGTTGGTGCGGAAGCACCGGGCACGTGTTCGGTAGCCGAGGCTCGGTGTTGTCCTGGTGCACTGCTCCGTGTGAGCATCGCTTGTGTGAGCCCTGCTGCAAACCAGCCCTCCCCACCAGCAGTACAACGGCAGCCCTTCGAAATTCACTGAATTTTGGGTAATTTTCTCCAAACCGGTGGGGTTTCCAGCATCCGGGTTTGATGTGGTCGTAGGGTTTCTCATCTCTGAGCGATAGCTGGCATCAGCAACAAAAAAAACTTTTCTTCCTCTACATTTCTCCTTTCTAGCCTCCATCTCCCTCTCAGAGAGGGATGTCGTGGAGCTGTCATGGACTCACTGGCATCACAGTCTGGCAGGGACACGTCCTAAGCCCTTGCCACCTGCTAAAACCTGGCTGGTGGCGCGATCACCCCGGGCTGCTGGGCTGAGGGAAAGTAGGGTCCCCGCAACGGGGTGCGGGAGGGAGGGGGCAGACGCAGGCGGACCCTCCGCCGCCTAACC